>SNQJ01S0024424.1:60472-92250 GCA_010110895.2 Picea sitchensis
TCATTTTGCAAAGACTACTATCCAGCTGTTCGCTTGTTTGAAAACTGTTGCAAAGAGTTTTCTTCACTTCATGAAGCCTCTGTTGGCCCTGAAGACCATGTCCATGATGAAGCCCTTACTGTGGAAGAAAGCATATGCTGTGAAAATATAGAGGTGTTGGACGATATTAATTGTGTTATCCCCAGAACGGAAGCATCTGACATCATATTAGATGCATCTGTTCTTTTAGATCTTCATGAAGATCAACACGCCTCTTGTGGAGCTTATGAGTTTGCAGAGAAGATGTGATTCATGGTAGATGGCTCACCTGAGTATCGGGTTGAAGCAGATGTTCCTAGTAGCTCTGCTCATGATGATGAAGACCCTCTCTTTTTAAAAGAGGGGTTAGTTGTGGAACATGATTCTTCTCTTTTCCCCCAGGGGGTTTCTCGCGATATATGTTTACCTGGGATTAAAGAGAGAAGGATTATGTATGAGCAGCTAGAAGCAGCAGGTCCCACTGTCCCTGAAATAGAAATTTTCGATGGGATCACTGTTCTGGAGGAGGGACATATCAATGAAGAACAACCCCTCTTTGATGTATATTATAGTGATGATGAGAAGCAAGCTTATCCTACATTTGATCACTATAAATATAATGAAGAGCCAGTCAGCAAGCAGAGCTTTCCCACAGGTCCTATCTATGATGATTACGACTCTGACCCTTGGGAGATCAAAGAAGAGGCACCAAAAGAACCAGAGGAGCAGTCGAAGATGCAGTTTACAGACTGCGCAGAGCCAGTCAGTGAGCAACCACCACCTGAGATCAGCGAGCCTACTTCAGTTATTCACCCGCCTATGGTTATCAGAAACATTCGGCCGCGTGTGAACAACTGTGTAGCAGAATAGGCTGTGTTTCGCCAATTCCTTGGAAATAGCCACTCATTCGATGACCCTGTCAACAAATACATGGAGTGGCATTTCCCCTATGCCTTGGAGCCGCCCTATTTCATCTCAACTCCAACCTGTAAGGAGGAGTTGAAGAGTGTAACCGTTCTGCTGTCACGATTACACCATTTGTTGGTGAACATCAATAGAAGGAAGGAGCTTCTATCCAGGAAGCTACTTGAATGGCTATGGTGGAAATCTGCTTTCACCTAGCCCCATGTGAAATATTTCATTAGAATTAGGATTGTATATAAATAAGCTTTTTCGAGCATGTAATTATTTTGTTCCTTTTATTTTTTGGCCTGTACTCTCAGCAGCGGGAGGTTTTGAGCATGACTCCATAGCCCAACAGCAAGGCACTGAATCTGCAAAAAAGTCCTTAGAGCATCACAGGGATGACTCTATCCCCCATGGAGCCAAATGTTAGCGATATTTCTTGTCATGGGCTCTAGAGCATTCGGGTCTGCAAGTTGCACAAAATGATCAAGCGTAGCATAGGGGAATCCTTGTTTTTCCAAGTAGCAGGTCAAGTGAGCGAGCAAAATTTCGTCAGCAGTGTCCAGGGTCTATTTTTGTGAAGCATATCGATGGTCGGTGGGTAATTGTAGTGAGCCGAGTCACGCCAAGTATAGCGCATAAGTTGTTAAAGAGGTGAACGGTGTCAGCCGTCGGATCGACAGAAGAACAGATCTGTACTGTTGGTTCGGGATCGTGCATTGGAGTCTCGTAAGAAAATACCCAAGGAATTAGCCACGAGGATCGCGAGTTTGCGAGATTTCGGGCCCACAGTATTTCCGAGAAGATCTCAGCCGTCCATCTGAAGCGGACACCTGGCGCGAGTAGAGCCACCTCAACGCTTCGCCCATCGTGACTCCAACTTGCAAAAAATAGCTCTGTTATTTGCCGAGGTGCGAGGTGCCGAGAGAATCTCGAGCCCGGGCCCACGGCATCGCCAGGAGGAGTAGGAACCGTCAGATCCAGAGGGCGCGTGGCACCAGATTAAATCCGTCTCGGCGTTTCGCTCATCGCGATTTCAAGAAGTAAGGATTAACTCCTTCTGTTCGCGAACGCCGAAAGCGCTGTGGGGATAAGCGCGCGGTCGCAGCCCATGGTCACTTGCGAAGGAAAAAGATGTTCAGGAAGAGCTGAAGACGCCATGCATGATTCACAAAAGGAATTGCCGCGACCTCCAAGTGCCATTTGATCCGACCTCGGTCCTGTTTCCCGTCTGAAGTAAATGGTGACAAGAGCGGGTGGTTGAAACCTCGTTTCATTCATTAAGTGAGGGGATGGAGAGTCTGGCAAGCCGTCTGCCCAAAGAAGTCCTGTGTATCGAATTTCTCAAAGGTGCCCTACTAAAGTCTTCAACTCAAAAGAGAAGTCTGCGCACGCTAGCTCAACACTTAATGGATCAGCTACTCCCCTTGCTGGAGCCACGCACAGATTAAGATGGCATCTGTCATAGGCGCACGATCGTCCAGTCTGCATGCGCAGACTGTCAGAAGACATGCAGGCACAATGTTATTAATGCAGTATCTCATTTTCGCTGCGGTGTTTTGTTTTGAGTATATGTAGGCGTTTTCGCCATTTTTGTAAGGATCGATGGTAGAGCAAAGCTCCCGATTGTAAAGTTTTAACAAATATCTTAGCTCTGGTTATGCATCTGTATGTAAGACTTCTTGTTTAATTGCAGACAGTCTTTCTTTTCCCATCTAAGTTTTCATCTTACACTACGAGAGTTCGTGATCGACTGATTCGCACGAATTGTGGCATTTATGTTATGATAAAGGATTTATTGTGGCATTATTGTTCTCTCTGGTTTTCTACGTTTGAGCGTAAGAAGATCTTGCGTTTAGATGTTTTCTTCCACAGTCTGTTAGGAACCTAATGTTCAGAACAAACCGTTGCATTTCTCTGATACAAGTCTCCCCCCTACTCACCCTTACTACAACTCACTGTCCGAAGTTACCTAAGACCTCACTTGCGCATGCATGCCTGGCCTAGTTTCAGAGTTGGAACCACATCGTTTGAGTTAATCTCCATTTGATCACCCAATTAAACAAATCGTGACATTAAACTGATGGGTGTCGGGCTCTGCTCCTGCAAGCAATCTAGGAGTGACTTCCGACGCTAACACAATGTATGAAGGTAATTTGGATGCTGAAGAGCTGCTGGATTGGGTAAGAGCCATGGACAAATATTTCGACTATGAATATGTCAATGAGGCGAAAAGGGTGAGACATGCTGTCACCAGACTCAAGGGACATGCAAAACTATGGTGGGATGAACTGCAGGCCGAGAGGAGAATCAAGGGAAACATAAGATAAAGAATTGGGATAGAATGGTAGCCAAGATGAAGGAAAAATTCATGCCCAAAGATTACCAGATCAATATTTTCAGGAAATTGTAGAACTTGAGACAGAAGGGTATGACAGTTAAATAATACATAGAGGAGTTCTACAAGATGAAAATTAGAACTGGACAAAGAGAGAAGGATGAAGAAAAGTTTTTCAGTTATATAAATGGCATGAGGTATGAAATCCAGGATGAGATCAACATGATGTCAGTAAGGATAGTGGAGGATGCTTATCAGTTTGCATTGAAGGCGGAGGAGAAGTTTGCCAGAAAACAAAATCAGCGAGGCAGAGTTAGAAGCCTAGTTCCAAACAAAGGCAAGGGAGTTTCCCAATACAAGGCACAAAAATCCAAAGATGAGACTGAGAAACCACATAGTCACTCAGAAAGAGGAGGAAGTTCCTGAGGAAGACAAGATGGTGGAAGAATTTCTTCCAGAGGAAGAGGTAGAGGAAGAGGCAAAGGAGGAGAAGTGAGATGTTACACTTGTGGAAAGGCAGGACATAAGTCTTGGGAATGTCCCGAGAGAAAGAAATAAGGAGAAGGTGAAGCTCACATTTCAGAAGCACAGAGAATAAATGTTGAAGTAGAAGGAGTAGAGGATGGAACATCCCTGACGTTGAGAAAAGTTCTCTTAAAACCAGAGGTAGAAATTGAGAAGCCAGTGTAGAGAAACAATCTCTTCAGGACAACTTGAAAGACTAAGGATAGAGTTTGCAAGGTGATAATTGACAGTGGGAGTACTGACAACTTAGTATCCACATATATGGTGGATAAATTGGAGTTGGAGACAACTGCACACCCAAAGCCATACAAAGTCTCATGGTTGCAGAGAGGACACCAGGTAATGGTTACTAAACAATGCTTGGTTGAATTTAAAATAGGAGGATATAGAGATGAAATTCTATGTGATGTAATTCCCATGGATGTATGCCATATTTTGTTGGGAAGACCATGGCAGTTTGACAGGAATGTCATTCATGATGGGAGGAAGAATACATACACCTTGGAGAAGAATGGTAGGACACACATGTTGCTGCCAATAGAGGAGAAGAAAATGAAATAGGAAGCCAACACAAGCATACTTCTCATGAGTGGGAAGGAAATCCTGAGAGAAGCTAAGAAAGGACAGGAGATATAGTTTGTTGTGGTGAGGAAAACTAGAGTTGTCCTTACAAGTACTTCAATGGATGATTTGCCGGAAGAAATTCGAGAATTGTTGGATAATTTTGCTGACATAGTGGTGGATGAGCTGCCTAACTCATTACCACCCATCAGAAGTATCAACGATCATATTTATCTGATACTATGAGCAAGTCTGCCAAACAAAGTAGCATACGGACTGACACCTCGAGAGAATGAGGAGGTAAAGAATCAAGTCCAGGAATTGTTAGACAAAGGCTTGGTCAGAGAGAGCTTGAGTCCATGTGCAGTGCCAACTGTATTGAGTCCAAAGAAAGATGGAGGATGGAGAATGAGTACAGACTCAAGAGCCATTAACAAGATCACCATCAGGTATAGATTTCCTTTGCCAAGAATGGATGATTTAATGGACTGTCTAAGTGGAGAAAACTTATTTTCTAAGATAGATTTGAAAAGCGGATATCACCAGATAAGAATGAGAGAAGGTGATGAATGGAAGACAACCTTTAAGACAAATGAAGGTTTGTATTAATGGATTGTTATGCCATTTGGCTTAACAAATGCCCCAAGTACTTTTATGAGGTTGATGAATGAAATACTGAAATATTTCATTGGCAAGTTTTTGGTCGTATATCTGGATGATATATTGATCTTTAGCAAGACTAAAGAGGAGCATTTGAGACACCTAACACTAGTGATAAGGAGACTACAGTAGGAGAAGCTGATGATAAATCTGAAGAAGTCCTCTTTTATGAAGACATAACTCATTTACTTGGGTTTTGTGATCTCTTCAAATGAGCTGAAGATGGATCTAGAAAAGGTGAAAGCAATCAAAGAATGGTCGTCACCGAGAAGCATGTTTGAGGTAAGAAGCTTCCATGGATTAACAAGCTTTTATAGGAAGTTCATCAGAGATTTCAGTGGAATTTGTGCACCAATGATGGATACAATAAATAAGAAGCACAAGTATTTTAAATGGACAGAGGAGGCAAAGAGGAGCTTCAATATATTGAAGGAGAAGATAACAAAACGACCAATTCTTGTCTTGCCAAATTTTGAAAAGACATTTCAGGTGAGATGCGATGCAAGTGGAGTTGCGATCGGAGAAGTTTTGAGCCAGGATAATAGACCAGTTGCCTATTTCAGTGAGAAGCTGAATGAGACTAAGAGAAAATACTCCACATATGATAAGAAATTTTATGCCATAATTCAAGCCTTGAAGAAATGGAGACATTATGTTGTCCCACAAGAATTTGTCTTGTATAGAGATAACCAAGCTTTACAATTCATAACCAGAGAGGAAAAAATGAATCAAAAGCATGGAAAGTGGATTGAGTTTATGCAGAATTTTACTTTTGTCATAAAACATATTGCTGGGAATGCTAACAAAGTTGTTGATGCATTGAGCAGGAGATGTTTGATTCTGCAAGAATTTCAGGTGAAGACCTTGGGGTTTGAACAACTTAAGGAAATGTACGGTGATGATCTAGATTTCAAGGAGGCATACGAAGCATGCACAAATCTTGTGCTAAGAGATAGGAGCCAGTGGGCAGAGTATATGATTCAATAAGGATTGTTGTTCAAGGGAAATCAATTATGCATATCAAAATGTTCAATGACGGACAACCTTTTGAAGGAGAAGCATAGTGGAGGATTGGCTGGACATTTCGGCCATGATAAAACATTCACACAATTGAGAAGTTCATACCATTGGCTAGGCATGAGGACATAAGTGATGAAATTTGTGAACAAATGTAGAATCTGCCAACATGCAAAAGGTAAACGACAGAACACTGGATTGTATCAGCCATTGCCAATACCAGAGAGGCCTTGGGATGCGATAAGCATGGATTTTTTGTTAGGAATGACAAGAACGAAAAGATGATGTGATTCCATATTTGTGGTGGTGTATATATTTTCAAAGATGGCACACTTTATCCCATGCTAGAAGACCAGTGATGCAACACATGCTGAAAATCTGTTTTTCAAGGAAGTTGTGAGACTTCATGGCCTACCCAGAAGTATCGTCTCGGATAGAGACACAAAATTTGTTGGTCATTTTTGGAGAACACTGTGGAAGAATTTGGGGATAGATCTGTCCTTCAACTCAGCTTATCATCCCCATACAGATGGACAGACTGAGGTGGTAAACATAAGTTTGGGAAACTTGTTGAGGAGTCTGGTCAGTAAGCATCATAACCAGTGGGATCAGATTATACAACAAGTAGACTTTGCATACAATGACTCGCCAAACAGAAGCACTGGAAAGAGCCCATTCCATATATTGTATGGAATGCAACCCAGGGGAGTATCCGAGTTGAGAGACTTGGGACAGAGTGAGATCAGAAGCACTGGAGAAAAATATTTTGCTGCAGAAATGTAGAAGATCCATAGCCAGATCAGAGGACAATTACATAACTCTAGCCAAGAGTGCAAGTGCAGAGTTGATCAACATCGCAGAGAAATTCAATTTGAGGTGGGAGATCAGGTTCTGGCACATCTCAGGAAAGAAAGGATCCCTAAGGGAACGTATAACAAGTTAAAAATTAAGAAGATAGGACCATGCAAGATCTTGAGGAAGTTTGATGCAAACGCCTATGAGATTGAGCTGCCAAATGATGTGGGCATATCACCCATATTCAACGTTTCATACCTGTATCCTTACAGGAAATATGACACCGAGAGATCAGAAGATCAAGAGAAGATTCAGTGGGAGAAACAAATGCCTATAGCAGAAAAACCACAGATGGAGAAGATCGTTGATCAAAGAATTGGCAAAAAGACCAGGAGAAAGACTTATTTTGAATATTTGGTCAAATGGAAGGGATGCCCAATAGAAGATGCCAGTTGGGAGAATAAATCTTATATCCAGAAGCATGGAAAGTCGACGCAGGAGCTCATGGATAGGATTCCATGAATTTTTTTCCAGGGGGAGTATGATGCAGGAGCATCATCAGCGTCATCAGCGAGCACACATGGCAGCCAAGCTCAACGCTCGAGAATCATTTCAGAATTTCAAATGTTGGGAGTTACTGCGAATCCTATGGGGAGCCGATGAAGAACAAAGGAAGATCAAATGCTTGGAGGTGAAATGATCATGAGTGATCAGGGAGTTTCACTCCAAGTCTTGAATGTAACTGAACTTAGGTAGCAACTAGGTTTTCGTTTTGAGTAGACGAGTAGTCGGGGGGAACCCTTAGGACCCTCTAAGATAAATAGAGGTTTTGTATGCCCAAATGAGGCTGCTGTGAGTTAGTATGGGTTTTTGAGGTTTATTTGCTATTTGAGAATAGTTGTAGCCATGTTTATTTTCTGAATGAATGTAATAGAGGAAAATTGATCCAAATGCATAGCACTGTTACTATTTGTAATTCTCTGTTATTGTGTCTCCATAAATGAATGAATTTCATTATGAATGGATGAAACTGTGAATGTTAGTATAAGTTTCAATTGTTTCTCTTCTATTGAGTGAGTGCAAGGTGTGCACAGGGAATGCAATGAGTGCGTGATGGGATTTGTTTTGATTCCAAAGCTCAGAAGAGATAGCATGAAACTTTCCCTTTGCAAGGAGTGCAAAGCGACTACTGCAAAGTGTGCACAGTCACCTGCAAGAACCAAGTCTTGCGTAGGAATCTGTTGCAAGGAGTGCACAGATTTGGAATTCAACTAAGTGTTGAAGGGACTCCATAAGAGGCAAAGTCGCGAAACGTGAAATCTCGACATGATCAAAACCCTTGATTGAAGAGAAGATTTGTACCATTGATCTAGCGCCATCGCGATTTTGGCTATCAGGAGAATGGAGGTAAGGAGAACCCCAAAGTCGCGAAACGCAAACTCGCGACTTGATCACAACCATTGATTGAAGAGAAGATCTAGACCGTTGATCTAGCACCATCGTGATTTCGTCTATTAGGAGAATGGAGGTAAGGAGACCCCCAAAGTCGCGAAACATGAACTCATGAAAGATCACAACCGTTGATCGAAGAGAAGATCTGAACCGTTGATCTAGAGCCATTGTGATTTCGGCTATCGGGAGAACGGAGGTAAGGAGACCCCCAAAGTCACAAAACGAGAACTCGTGACTTGATCACAGCCGTTGATCAAAGGAAGAATCTGGACCATTGATCTGGTTCCATTGCGATTTCATCTATCGGGAGAATAGAGATAGGGAGACCCCCAGAGTCCCGAAACGCGAAATCGAGAGGCATCTTTCATTCAAGCGCGTGGTCACATTGAAGTGAGCTAGGGGAGGAGCTAGTACACGCTAAAATCCTATCAAGGTTTCGGAGGTTGGGAGAATCGAGGTGATTCACATGCAAAGACCCGACATGTGAAATCGTGAAACACCTTTTGGGTTAGGCTCATGGTCACAACCAGTGATCGCGTGAGAGAAGCTTGCACCTGGTGCTTGTTCACACGGTGAAGTTTTGTGAAAAGGACCTATGGAAATTTCTTGAAGATTCCAGTGGGGAATCAAAGAGCTGCTCCAACTCGAAGATTGAGAAGATCCAGTGACCGGGAGGTCAGCAGACCCTGTTGAGGTGGGGGTACTGCATCAGAACAACTCCCAAATTCATATGTTTCTCTTATTATCATTTCGTTCAGTGAATGCTCCACTTTTGTTTTTTCTAGATCTCATAGAGGTTGATTCTCATTCATATTCACTCTTATTGTTCACTTATACGAAAATCCTTCTTCATTGGATTGCCTCCATAGAATCCAATATAACAAACATCACACTCAACATTTCTACAATATCTTCACTAACATCAATCTCGAGTCTTATGGGCCTTATACAACCTCTTCCAACTTGAACACCTCTATATGTCATTCTACACTACAAAATATCTGACATGATCCTATCAAAACATCCACCTAGTCCCTTTTATTAGATTTTTCCTTCACACTCAGGATTCGCTTTCTCTAATACTAAATTGTGCAAGCCATGTATCAAAGTATGCAATATAATTCAACAAATACGAACACAGGAATAGTAGAAAAAACAAGCAAGAAATATTTCTTTAAATTCCATGTGGCCAATCTAACAAGTCTTTTTACAACACACAAAATTAATACCAAGATATTTGAGTCTCTAAACCTAATTCATATTCCCTAGAGTTTGGTGTCTCCACTACACTCTCATCATTAGAATGACCAAATCCATTGTCCACTCTCTATACTTTGAATGTCCATTCACACAACAAACAAAATCCCTTAATCAAATTTAAAATTATAATTTATACACAATTTATGGAATTTGAAATGCAACATTGTGACAACTTACAAGCTATTGAATAACCAGTAGTTGAATTCATTTAAAATACTAGAATTTGGACCACCAAAAATTAAATCATATGTATATTCAATAGCTAGGAGTACAGTAAGAAGGAATTTGAATTTGTGGGGTCTCTGTTAACATGGTCAAAGGCCATACATCAATTTGAAATTGGCTCCAGAAGATTCATGGACAAAGCATATGATATAAATCCAAAAAGCTTTGAGATAGACCATGGGGACCACCCTACTGAGCTCCTTGTTATTTGTAGATCCTTTTGTTTTGTCGTATCTCAAATTTCTTCATTCATTACTTTTCTAAATTTCTTCATTGTTAATTATTTTGAATTTCTTTCACTCTTTCAAATTAGGGGAATTTTGATGTAAAAAATGGGACTAAAAAAAAATGTACTATCAATATCAACTTTAAAAGAACCAATAGGATTCAAGGTGATGATGTCAACCATAAGGGTAAATAGTTTTGAAGGGAATGAAAGAAAACTATTTTTTCTCGTACTTTTTAATTGTCTCCTTATAGGTTTACTTAAATTTCAAGTATAGGCACTCATTGGATGTAGGATTAAATTTTGCATCCAACGAGTACCCACGATGCATACTTTTTATAAACACATAGTGAGATACTACATATTTTCAAGAAACATGTTTTTTCAAGTATTTCCAGTATATCTCATTGTGGGTCTATCAAAAGTATGTAGAGTGGATACTTGTTGGATGGATAATTTAATTATGCATCCAATGAGTTCCTACACTTGAAATTTGAGTAAAACTATAAAGAGATTGATCTTGATTTATAAATTGAATGAAATGAAATATAGATGTATAACAAAGAAACACATAGAGATACAATAAAACTTGACTTCTGTTAATAAAGAGAACCAGTTGAAACTGTTAAAAATATAGACTGAAACAAACTTGCTTGAATGGTGGCAGCTTATCTTTGAGAAGAGATGTGACGACTATGCTCATTCGCAAGAAGATGACTTCAATGAGGCTCCCAAAGGCCTTTTTAACATAAAACATAAATGAGAAAACCATAAACATAAAAAACCCTAACCCTGGGAGATGAAACGCCAAAAGGTTTGTGGGCCCCGATGGGGTAGTTGATACGTCAACTTCCTCAGGGTGTAACTTTTGCGTACGATCTTCATTTGCGGTGCTCAATACACTGTTGGAAAGGCATATTTGAGGAGTAAATATTCTGTTGAGTATAGCCTCTGCCTTTGACTACATGCTAGGCACTGTCGAGCCCAAAAACGTCATTTAGGGCCTCAAAACAACCCTGAAAGTTTGAGACCCGAAAAAATGTAAAAAACTGCCAAAATGGAAATTATTCTTTGAGCCAGTGGAATAGGTGGGTGGACACTGATATCCACCTGGCTCAATCCTCGCCCTTTAGGAAGAAATGGTCTCCATTGCGTTGAGTTATCCCATTAGATGGGGAAACTTTTGTTGAACTTGGCCCCAGGTGAGCCACTTGCCTTGGTGCAGGAGATGCCCTGCTTTGACAACCTGATAAAGTTGGATCCTCTATTGGAGAGTGCCCTTAATATGAGTTTCCCTAATATGATCAATGATTGCATGTTCCATGCAGTCAGGCTTGAGCTTTGTCAATGTCAACTTCTATGCGATCTATGATGTGTCCAATAATGTTGGGAAGTATGGTCGAAGGAGGTCCACATTGAACAGTGGGTGAAAACCAAGGAAGGGGGGAATAATTATCTCAAAAGAATTGTCACTCATAGCCTTGGTGATGGTGTAAGGTCCATAGCGAAGTGGATGAAGCTTTTGATGGGGTCTTGTAAGGTTCTCTTTCTGCAAATGAAACCAGACCTTATGTCCCACCTGAAACTTGTGAGGTACCCGATGTTGATCATGTAGTTGTTTGTACTTAGCATTGGATTTATGTAAGATTTCATGGACCTGTTTTCATATGTGCTAAATCCGTTCAATGAACTTGGTGGCTTTGTCGGCCTTAGATTGAGCATGGGATTATTTTTCCTGTGTGATGCAAGGGATAATGAGACATCAATGGGATCCAATGGTTGAAATCCCAACCCCACATGAAAGGGACAGTGGTCGGTTGAGCTATGAAGGGCTCTTTTGTAGTTGTGTTGGACATAGGGGAGACTCTCATCCCATGTGCATGAATTTTTTGAGTTGTACATGGAAAACATATGCATGATCATTATGTTGACTATCTCTGTCTGGACATTAGTTTGGGGGGTGGAAGGCAATGGATTTGGTGAGCTTGGTGTCCAAAAGTGACCATAGGTTGGATCAGAATGTGATTAGGAACCTGTTGTCCTGATATGATACGATGCTCTGTGGTATCCTGAATTGTACCCACACCTATTCGAAGAAGAGCTTGCTAGTGGCCTCCACTCTGATATTCTTCTTGCAGGTTGTTAGGATGACCATCTTAGAAACCAATCAACCACCATAGAAACATAGTCATTTCCCTGCTTGGTTGAAGGAAGACTCGACATGTAGTTCATCAAGATGGATTCCCATGGCCTATCGGGAGTAGGCAGAGGGGTGTACAGGCCTTGCTTCTTAGTGGTTGGTTTGGAAATGGTGTAGGAAGTGCATGACCTGATATACTTGCTGACATCCTGGCGAAGTTTTGGCCAATAGAAATGCTTCTGTAATACTTCTACGGTCTTTTCCATGCCAAAAAGTCCTACCATCTGACTATAGTGAGCTTCCCAAATCAGCTTCACACACTCACTTGGAGGAACACAGAGGTGGCCCAAATGGCATAAAATTTTGTCTTTAAGATGAAAGTCAGTGACAATCATGCTTGTGCCCAACATCTGGGAAGTGGTAGTGAAGTGAGGATCACTTTTGTAGAGTTGGGGCCACTTAGATGCCTCATGGCCACATGAGTGGAGAATCGTGGTTAAGGATGCAACTGGAGGTCAAATTAGGCAGTCATCGACACGATTGGTGCTCCCTATCTTATATTTGATGTTGAGTTCTGTTGCAAGTGTGTGGACCAATTTTGATGGCGGTTGTTCTGCAATTTTCCTTGTGTCTGCATGGAATGCAAAGGATTTTGATCAATGTGGATGACTGTCTCCTTTCCAGAAAGTAGTGTTTCTATTGTCGGTAGGATTGTACAATGGAATGCATTTCTTTATCATAGGTGGGGTACTTACGGACAACATCTGATAGTGTCTCACTATGATATGCCACTGGATGACTGTGCTGAGTGAGAAGTACGCCGACGGTATAGTCTAAGGCATCGGTCTCAATCCAAAAGGTTGTTGCAGGTTGGGTAAGGAGAGTATTAGAGTTGAGCACAAGTGATGTTTCAGATCATCAAATGCTTTCTATTGTGACTTCCCCCACACAAACTTTTCCTTGCCACATGTCAACACTAATATTTTCATGATCAAATTGTGGCCTTAAAGGTGCTACAGGAAGTTCTAGACCCCGGTAACAAAATTCACCAAAGTAGCACCGCGGCTATTCTATTTGGCTCCATATCTTTGCCTATTTTACTGTGCTACTCCTATCTCTTGTTTGAAACACCCATTTCCAATACCAAATTTCATTTAGTGGAATTTTATTTTTTATATAAAATCATTATGTTAGTTTTGATTTTATAGTTTAAATAAAATTCCACTCATATATTTGTTAGAAATAATAGATGTGCTCGTTTAACCATAGACAATATAGAAATATTGTCACCCAACCATAGGCCGAAGCCACCCCCGAGCACCTTAACCTTGACAGAGAATGATTCCAGAAGAAAACCCTAGGCCTAATAGCCAATCAATGTAGTGTACCTCTCTCCAGAGTTAGCACACGAGGTAGGCAATCCAAACCATAACCAATAGAAAGTCTGAGCCTAAATCGAGAATATAGGTTGCAGTAGCTGCAACTGTATCTATTCCCAAACTTGCGCACTTACCCAGTTTCTGCAGTGCACACTTCTTCACTTCTACAGTTTCGCGCTGTGTCCTCAAAATGAGCTCTGATGTCTTGTATTTATACTGTTTCTCCTAAGATGTCTAGGCCGACTTCTCATTCTAGAGGCTAAACACTTAATATTAAATATTTCTCTTAGTTGACTTGTCTTCTAGGGTTATGTCCAATGCTTTAGGGTTTCTTCTTGCTTCCCAGAATATTCTATTCTCGTCAGGGTTACACGTGGAGGTAAAAACCTCCCGCAACTACCATAATATCAACACTCCCTCCTAGCTAGGGAGGTATTGAAGGCAATGGTCTTGAGAAAAAAACATGCCATTCAACTTGTAACATCATCATATCCATACAGGCTATCTCATGATTAGATCACGAGCACCATCATCACTATCAGTATCAACTGCATCATCTCTCTAATCCATACTCCATATGAGTAATTAGGCATGATTTATGAATAATTCACTCACTCCACAGAGTGATACAAGAACCATTCTTCTAATCCAGACATATGTCCTAGAAGAATAACTATTCCAACAGATGTTAGAAGCCACACCATGGGCTACAAGGAATATTCTTCTAATTCATACATACGTCCTAGAAGAATAAATGTCTTGGACCATTTTCCACCTGGAGAATGTTTGTCCACTAGCACACTGACTATCCATCTAGCTGATAGTCATTTTCAAAACTGCTGATAGTCTACATGGCAATTAGAACAATTTCATTCAATAGAACACAACTGTGTCTATCCATAGTAGTACACAACTACTATCCAGTGGTACACAACCACACCAAGTAGCACACAGATACTTAATTAGTGACACATAGTCACAACCAGTGGAACACATCCACCACAATAGCATACATCTATTGTCCAGAGACATACAATCTTCATAGCAATCATATCATCTGATATCAACTTGCATAGAAACAATATCATGATACAAACTGAGTCATCTGGGCCATTGTTCCACTCACATCTGTGAGTTCTGGAAGAGCATCTGCCCTCAGAAAGTAAAACATCAACCATGGGATATCTGGATTATTATTCTCAAGCATAAAATAATAATTGTCCCCGATTTATGAGCCTGGACCATTCACCTAACTGGGCCATTCCTCTGGCACTAAACATAGTGCAACCTTGATAGAATGAGTTTGCCTTAGGGAATGTCTGTCCCTGATTGCTAAACCTGGACCATTCACCTAATTGGGCCATTCCTCCGACACAAAACATAGTGCAACCTAGAGAGAATGAGTCTGCCTTAGGGAATGACTATCTGAACCATTTCCTAAGGAAATGATTGTCCTTCACCAACCTCCAAAATGGACCATTCTTCGAAACTGCTCACAACTGTGAACTTCGAAAGAATGACTGCCCGACGAGGTAGACCATTCTAGTTGACCACTACTTAGAGTGACTGCCAAGAAGAATGACTGTCCTAGACCATTACCCCACACTGGCCACAAGGGGAATCAATGTCTATGGTACATCAACAATCTATTGAACCATTTTCATTACGAAAATGATTGTCCGATCTAGACCATTTTCTGAACTGGAAAATGCCTGTCCGTCAGAAATCTCAAACCACTTTCTGAACTACAAAGGAACTGTTCATCCTGGACCATTTTTCAAACTGAAAAATGACTACCCATAAATCAATAACACATCAGTGCTCCCTCCCAACCTGGGACTAATCTCTTCCTTTTTCAATAAGGAAGTTGTCTCCACGAGCCCTAGCTTGCAATATTTTTATCTTGGATAGAGGGTCTACCAAAATATATGTTATCTGCTCATCGGTGGAGATATACTAGAGAACCACTTCTCTTTTCTAGACTTCATCACGAAGAATGTAATGCTTGATCTCAATGTACTTTGGTCTGTTATGGAACACTGGTTTTCTCTGAAGGCTTCATGTAGCTCTGATCATCATGGTTGAATTCAACACTTTTGTTTCATGCTATCTCATGACATCATGGCAAGGCTCAAACTGAAACATATCCAAGTAGCACTTCTTCTGTCATTATGAGAGTTTTCCATGGATTAGCAATCCATCATCCCAAAGTTCTGAGTAACTATTCTGATACACTGTCTCTGTCACAGAAAATTTTCACCATGCTTCTGTTGTATATGAAATACTCTGCATCAAGTTTGTTTGATTCCATACAAGGTCATCTTATATCTTCATATATGGGTTTCTTTCTGGTATACCTCAAAAACTTGAGATTTCTTTACATAAGCTTCTTCCTCAAATTCTCTTATTGGGAAGAACAGTCTTTTACAACTAACTGATGTAAACTTCAATTCATGGATACTGCAAGAGATATAATAGCTTAGATAGAGGTATATCTGGTTTACGGGAACAAGTTGTTATCATAGTCTTCTCCTCCTTCTGGAAGAACCTCTAGTTATGAATATCGCAATGCTTCCATTCATAATCCTTTTTCACAATTTATTACATATACTGTTCTTCATCATATCTTCCATTACTTCTACTTGATATCTTCTAGTGGGTTCAAACCAATCTGGTAGGCTTGTGATTCTCGGTATAATAACTGGTTGTTCTGGATTTTTTCTTTCTTTCTTGGAATCTTCATGTTCTACCTCATGTTTCACTTTATCTCTTGGTTCCATGAAGTCTTCTATGGATTCCATGCCCTGAAGATTCCAAGTTCTTCCTTTCATCATAGGATCATGGATGTAGATGGACAACCAAGAATACTTTGAGGCTTCTTTTCGAAGAAGACTTCTTCCAAACATGTGTTTCTTATCATGGTTTCTACTTTCAATGGGAACGAGGATCTATACTTCATAATCCTCAATGGATCATATCATTTAGGATTATCTCACTCCTAATCCTTGCTTCATGCATGAATGCATGCTCTTCTTTTGGAATTATTTGATCAACTCCCTCCATCTAAGAGAGTCCACGCTTCTGTCTGCATCCTTGTTTCCTTCTGCAAAGTGTCACAAGTCTTTTTCTAATTTCCTTTTGATTGCTGACTTCTTTCTGTTTTGACTTCTTCTTGGTCTCTTCAAGTTTGATTCTGATTTCGTCTTATGTGGCAGTTGTTATATAATAGATTCTACAGGAGTTGTTATCAAGGATTTTCAATGTACTTCATCTTCTCATGTGTATTGCTTGACTTAGAGTCATCATGATAACAATCCTTATCTTGTTATTCTTCCATAAGTATTTGTTTCACTTGAACATCTTATCTTCTAGGAAATATATATGAAAGATATATACAGAAACTATGTAAACATGGTATGTACAAGAACTATGAAGAATATTATTGCCTTGACTTAGAAGAAGAAGTCTGTTTTATCCTGCTTGGCCTTCTTTAAGGGTTCCCTTTCTTGGACAACTGTTGCTTTCTCTGTTTCCTTCCTTTTTCTTAACTCATGATAGTGGTTCCTGTAGTGACGATATTTTCAACAGTTGAAGCATTGTATCTTTGACATATCATTTTCTTGATTTGGTTTCTTCCTTGAGCCAAACTTCTTTTTATTTATGAAATTCTTGAACCTTGTTGTGAAAGCTTGATCATCATATTTCTTTTGGGGTTTCTCTTTTGAATTAATCCTTGATTCTTCTTGTGCACAACAATTCCAAAGTTCTTCAAATGTGGGATACTCCTTTCTTGTGTTCATGCTTGTGGCAAATGCATCCCATGTCTTGGGAATACCATTGAGTACTGTATTTACCAGTTCCTTCTTTGAAATGATTTCTTCAATATCTTGTAGTTGATCTCTTAACTGAGATATTCTCACAAGGTATGATGTTATGTTGTCATCATCATTCATTTTCATGTCACGAAGCTCATTCTTCAGACTCATTACTTGTCCATTGTTTCTGACTAAGAAGAGGTTAGTTAGGGCATCATACATCTTCTTAGATGAGTCAAGATGAGAGATGTAGGGTATCAAGTGGTCTTTTACAGAGTCCACTATGATACTCGTGGAATTGATGTCATTGTCCTTGAACTTCTCCATAATTGCAACATTCTGAGGTTCCTTCTCTTTTCCTTTTTCAACCTGTGGTTCCATAATCTTTCCTTTCGCGATATCCAACACTTTATTTTTGGCAAGGATGAGGTCAATCCTTGTCTTCCATGCTTTGAAGTTAGAAGCCCCTTCTAACTTGTTTCGTGACTTCATAGAGTAAGTCATGACTTCTTTGACTTGGTCAACCTTTGAATTTGACCAAAAACTCAAACTTGGTGTCTTGGCTTGATGAGAGTACTCGGAGGTGTGTTGGGTTAGGGAACACTAGGCTATCTAGAAATTAGGTCAATCTCTTCACTTAAGGTGCCTCGATAAGAGGGTTAGGGTTTCGATGTTTTAGCAAAAACTGACTGCAACTGCAAATGTAACTAAGCAAATCCTCCCAATCTATCTTCCAGTGGTTAGACTATCCGAAGATAGTGTGGGCCCATAACCTATTAGAAATAATATATGTGCTCATTTAACCATAGAAAATATAACAATATTGTCACCCAACCATAGGCCAAAGCCACCCCTGAGCACCGTAACCTTGACAGAGAATAATTCTAGAAGCAAACCCTAGGCCTAATAGCCAATCAATGTAGCGTACCTCTCTCTAGAGCTAGCACATGAGGCAGAAATTCCAAACCATAACCAATAGAAAGTCCAAGCCTAAACCGAGAATACAAGTTGCAGTAGCTGCGGTTGCATCTACTCCTAGACTTGCGCACTCACCCAGTTTTTGTAGTGCATACTTCTTCACTTTTGCAGTTTCGAGCTGTGTCCTCAAAATGAGCTCCGACGTCCTGTATTTATACTGTTTCTCCTGAGTTGTCTAGGTCGACTTCTCATTCTAGAGGCTAAACACTTAATATTAAATATTTCTCTTAGTCAACTTGTCTTCTAGGGTACTTATGTCCAATGCTTTATGGTTTCTTCTTGCTTCCTGGAATATTCTATTCTCTTCAGGGTTACACGTGGAGGTAAATACCTCCCGCAACTACCATAATATCAACACTATCTACCCCACTCATTCTCTAACCTCACCTACCCATCCACCTCAACATTCCACTTTCATCTCAATTCTACTTTGATTCCATTAGAAGTATCATATCCACCTTATATTATAACTATCATTCCATTGATAAATGTCACACAAAGCACCAATGCACAAGGCAACACACCAATGCACACAAGGCCACACAGAGTGATTTTACAAACTATAAAACAAAAATGAACGCCAAGGGCCAAGTGCCAGTTCATAGGTGTAATCCAGTCCTTCATCTGGTAGCTCAGATTTACATATCAAGCGAATACGAACCTTCATCTGACACTTAATACAAAACTCGGAGTGTAATAAGGCCGTTGGTTAACATATCCGTGGGCCTTCTCTGGAAAATACCAAACGTGGTTTTTTTGTCTATTAGAACCCTCTTGTTATGAGTCTTATCAGGCTTTTGTTTGAGCATTTGAATTCACCCCTATTTTCGAGGCTATGGATGTTAATGAAGATGTTGTATGTTGTCATCTCATTGATGAGGGTTAACGATTTTTTATTTTAGAAGAGTGTCGAACCTGGTTGACCTCTGAGCTGTAATGAAACTCTATATGTATGAGGCAAAAAAAAAATCTAGTGGGGGGGGGATATCCCTATTTTGGCTTTCATTGTAAACTTTCAAGAGCTAATTTTTGATTATATTTTCTTATGTAAAGATATCAGCTGCTTATGAAGCCAATGGTTAGTGTGTGTCTCTATTCTTTGTTTATCATCGCTTTTACTTCATCTTGAAAATATTTTGTTGCCGTATGATACATGACTGCAAATCTATGTTGAGAAGGTTTCTTTATAGGATATATTGCAATCTTTGCCACACAAATGTTTAATCTCTTTGAATCTTATTTGGAAAAGATTTCTGAGTAAATGTTTATTCTTCTACTGAGTAAAGGAATTAAAGAACATGTTTTTCTTTGGTGAACTTATCAGTTTTTGTTCTACAATTCTTCAATACCATATCTCTTTATCTTATTTCAATAAGCAGAGGTTTCATTTACTTGGTTTGTTGCACATAGAGAAGTGTCTTAAATAGCTCAAATCATAAGCCTCATTGAAACCAGATCTGTCATCTTTCCACCTTCATAACTTTATTGAGCATTTTGAAACAAGATGTGATAGGCTTGACTCAATAGCAGTCTTGAGTTGACTTCTAGTGTTAACATTTTTGGCTCCGTTGTCGGGGTGCAAAGACACGAAGAAAACCTTCCCTGGGAGAATGACATAGAATAGATCCAACTCTTGATGGTATACATGAGCAAGACACTAACTTGACTGCAATTTTCTACCTGGCGACTCCACTCCATGAAGAAAGAACATGTTTGCGACTTCACTGATATGGGACAACAGTAGCAATGGAAGATATCTTGGCTAGGAGGTTTGCACCTCTTAATTTTTCATTTTTTCCTGGCTTTCCTAATCCTGTGCTTTCTTTCTTATAATGCACATACTTTCTTCTTATTTTTAGTGGAAAGGAGGAAGATAATATTTCACAACATCTCGTCAAGCTTCATCAGTGCATAGATCAATTGGATGTCTATCATGAAGATGCTCTCATGAAGATATTTGTATACTCATTAGATGGTAATGCTCGAAAGTGGTACCGGTCACTTTCTGTTGCCAACATATTTTCTTTGAAGGAATTCCATGAAACATTCAACAAGTATTGTAAAAGGTATTATTCTACTGACACACTTCTTGAACATTGTTGTGAAAGGTTTAAGTCTTATGCTCAACATACAATAGATTGTTCCTTGCGTGAAGAGCTCTATGAAGATCTTTTTGAAAGAGAAATTAAAGAAGATTTAATTCTTGAAGAAAATACTTCAAATCCTTCTATTCAAGAGGAGCTTGAAACATGTGACAGTCCCATGCAAAATGAATTTGATCATGAAGTGTTTGGAGATATTTTTCAAGATAAAGAGGTTTTTCATGACAGAGTTTTTAAAACTCCTCCTTTGTTCGATGATTATGGAGATAGTGATGTTGAAGACCAAGAACATGTTGCTTTCCTTTTCTTTGAAGTTTTTGAATGTAATGAGCTAGCATATGACAGTTTTAAATCATATTCTTTGGAAGATGTTGACGCAGAGAAGACATAATTTGTGGCAAATCCTATTCTTCCTGTATCTTTCATTTCAGATTCTAGTAAACAACAATATGAAGGGAATATTGAAGAACTGCAGGAGCAGTTGATCCTATCTTCACCACCAATGGTTGTGCAACCATTTTTGGGGATCAACAAGACTGTGTTCACCATGTTTGAACTTGGATCTACAAAAGATATCAAACAAGATTTGATCAGCAATGTCGTCAACTTGCAACTCATTTCTTTCGAAAATAAAAAAGAAGTATTCCCTTATGATTTTGATGACCTAGTAGCACGATATATGGAGTTTTATTGGGGTCATCATTATTATATTTATGACTTCATGACGGAAAATTTCCATAGTTGTAAGAATGGGTAGATTTTTCATTTCTTTTTCTATTCCCTACTCTTCTTAGCTATATATATGCTTAAAAATGGAAGTAGATTTCAGTTACTTGAATGGATGTATTGGATTTTCCATACCACTTGAGCAGGCAACAAAATTGGCTAGAAGTAGGAATGTATATAAATAATCTTTCCATGCAAGCATTTGGTTTTCAGTTTGAATGAAACCTTCAATTTTCATTTGGATTGCAGTGTGAGCTTTGTTTTCAACAATGTGTTTTCAGAATTTGAATAAATTGCATAAGTTTGGAAGGTGGTGAATGAATCCATAACCCAATGGATAAGACACAAGTCTGTTGAGTTCTTGGAGTCTCACAGGGAGAACTCCATCCCCTGTGGAGCCAATGTTAGCACTAATATTTTCATGATAAAATTGTGGCCTTGAAGGTGCTACAGGAAGTTCCAGACCTCGGTAACAAAATTCACCAAAGTAGCACCACAACTGTTCTATTTGGATCCATATGCTTGCCTATTTTATTGTGCTACTCATGTCTCTTCTTTGAAACACCCATTTCCAATACCAAATTTCATTTAGTGGAATTTTATTTTTTTATATAAAATCATTATGTTAGTTTTGATTTTATATTTTAAATAAAATTCCACTCGTCTATCTACCCCACTCATTCTCTCACCTCACCTACCCATCCACCTCAACATTCCACTTTCACCTCCACTCTACGTTGATTCCATTAGAAGTATCATATCCACCTTATATTATAACTATCATTCCATTGATAAAAGTCACACAAAGCACCAACACACAAGGAAGCACACTCGTGCACACAAGGCCACATGGAGTGATTTTACAAACTCTAAAACATAAATGAATGCCAAGGGCCAAGTGCCAGTTCGTAGGTGTAATCTGATCCTTCATATGGAAACTCAGATTTACATATCAGGCGAATCTGGTCCTTCATTCAGCAGCTCGAATTTATATATCACGTGAATCTGGACCTTCATCCAACACTTAATACAAAACTCAGAGTGTAGTAAGGCCGTTGGTTAGCATATCCACGGGCCTTCTCTGGAAAATAATGAACGTGGGTTTTTTGTCTATTAGAACCCTCTTTCTATGAGTCCTATCAGGGTTTCGTTTGAGAAGTTGAATTCACCCCTATTTTCGAGGCTATGGATGTTAATGAAGATGTTGTTTGTTGTCATCTCATTGATGATGGTTAACGATTTTATGTTTTAGAAGACTGTCGACCCTGGTCAACCTCTGAGCTGTAATGAAACTCTATATGTATGAGGCAACAAAAAAATCCAGTGGGGGCGGGGAGATCCCTATTTTGGCTTTCATTGTAAAACTTTCAAGAGCTAATTTTTGCTTATATTTTCTTATGTAAATATATCAGTTGCTTATGAAGCCAATGGTTAGTGTGTGTCTCTATTCTCTATTTTATCATCTCTTTTACTTTATCTTGAACATATTTTGTTATTGTATGACACATGATTGCAAATATGTGTTGAGAAGGTTTCTTTATAGGATATATTGCAATCTTTGCCACATAAATGTTTAAGCTCTTTGAATCTTATTTGGAAAATATTTCTGAGTAAATGCTTATTCTTCTATTGAGTAAAGGCATTAAAGAACATGTTTTTGTTTGGTGAATTTATCAGTTTTTGTTCTACAATTCTTCAATACCATATCTCTTTATCTTATTTCACTAAGTAGAGGTTTCATTTACCTGGTTTGTTGCACATAGAGAAGTGTCTTAAATAGCTCAAATCATATGCATCATTGAAACCAGATGTGTGATCTTTCCACCTTCATAACTTTATTGAGCATTTTGAAACAAGATGTGCTAGGCTTGACTCACTAGCAGTCTTGAGTTGACTTGTAGTGTTAACACCACCACCCTTGGTCACTTGGTTGAGGGCCCAAGCAATATGGGAGAATCCCAACATGAACNTTCATAACTTTATTGAGCATTTTGAAACAAGATGTGCTAGGCTTGACTCACTAGCAGTCTTGAGTTGACTTGTAGTGTTAACACCACCACCCTTGGTCACTTGGTTGAGGGCCCAAGCAATATGGGAGAATCCCAACATGAACCTGTAGTAGAAGATGAAAAGTCCTAAGAAACTTTGAAGCTCGGTTAGTGTGGTCGGGGTTGGACAGTCACAAATGAATTGGATCTTGGTTGGATCCACATGCACACCATTCTCATCTACAATGTAGCCTAGGTATTGGACCTTGTTCATGTCGAAGGATCATTTTCCCAATTTAGCATATAGCTTGTGTTGTCACAAACCTACTGAATACACTGCAAGTGTTCTTCCCAATTCTTTGTTGAAGATGAGGATATCATCGAGATATACCACCACAAAGGAATTGGTGAAAGGCCACAATATATCATCCATCAATCTCATGAAATTTGTTGGAGCATTTATCAAACTAAAGGGAATGACTAGCCATTCGAAAAGACCTTCTTTGGACTTGAAAACAATCCTCCATACATCAATATGTTTTATTGGGACCTGGTGGTAGCCAAACTTCAAGTCAATCTTACTGAAAAACTTGGCTCCCTTGAGCTGGTCAAGAAGGTCATCAAACTGGGGAATTGGGTACCGGTTCTTGACTGTGATATTATTTAGGGCCTTGTAATAAATGCAGAGTCACCAAGTCCCACCTTTCTTCTACATGAGTACAATTGGGCTCCCGCAGGGTGAGAAGTTGGGTCGGTTATGCCCCTTTTGAAGTAGCTCTTGGATCTGTCGCTTGATTTCTTCATTTTCCATCAGAGAGTGATGATAGACTGGCCCATTGGGTAGAGGTGCACATGGGGTTAGATCAATTGAATGCTTGACTTGACAGTGCAACAGTACCCTGGTGGGTGAGGAGAAGATGTCTTTGTATCCTTCCACGATCTTGTCCACCTGCTTCTGCTATGTGGAGAGACACTGTGTAGAGGCCATGGATGTGGTTGTGATCTTTTGTTCACGTTAAGAGAGAATAATGAAGAAGACAATATTCTCGGTTTGGGAAATGACCTTCCTGCATTTCTTAGCATAAATCAAATAAATGGCGGTAGGCGGAGCTACCTTTGGTATCCTGTACAATTGTCTACCTAAATTAATAATAACATTGTGAGGTCTAGACTCATATACAACATGTCATTTCCACAAGTATGGTTGGCCTAAAAGAACATCAAAAAATTCAAGGGGGGGAAATATCACACAATAAATCATCCTTTAAGGGCTTTATGTTGTAGGGAAAACAACATTGTTGGATGACGCGGATATCTCTTCCTTGGAAGAGCCACCCGATGGTGTAGTTTTGTGGGTGTGGTTTCATCGGTAGGTTTAGTTGCTTGATGAACTCTACTAAGATCAGGTTCTTTTGAATTCTTCTATCGACAATGAAATGTAGTGGAGCACCCTTCACCCACATCTGTGAGTGAAAAAGGAATTCACCTTCCTCTGGTTCTTCTGGTTCACTTGGATGGACCTTGGTGGTAGCGACAATGGCACTAGGTTCTGCATCAATGATCTAATTCCCCTTGTCTGGATCTGATTCATAGTCAGAATCTTCCTCTAACTCTGAGGCTTTTAGTTCAACCACCAATGATTGCTTCGAGCGACATTCATAGGTGTTATACTAAGGGAGTTTATGGAATTCAAACCACTTCCCAACATCTTTCTTCATCTTCTCATTACCATTGTTTGTTTGTGGCTTGGGATGGTTGTCTTGAGGGGGTCCATACTTGCTATTTCCTTTGTTCTGTGGGTTGGGGTTGCATTTTCCCTCCTTCTGCTGTGAGGAATTTGTAGATCCAAACTTTTGCTTCTTCTGTTTAAATTTCTGCTTGATTTTGACAACATATCGATAAGTTGTGCCCAATGATGAGATGTCTGGAAACTCCATTTATGTTTGGATGTATTTATGCATACAAATCTTGTACTTGAGCACTAGATGTCATTCAAAGTCTTTGATACCCGGCTTGGTGTGCAAGGTATGGAAGATATTTTTGAACTCTGGTATTCTCTGGTCCCTTTTCTGTCGCAGTGTGGTCCATCTTGTATACTAGTCATCATAGCTTCCAACATGGTAGTATTGTTCCTGAATAGCATCCCTGAAATAATTCCAAGTGGGTGTGACCAAAAATATTACAGATTCCTCAATGGAATTTTGATCACAGTAAGTCTCCTACCAATCCTTGACTAGGGGACAACCTTAAGGAGCGCAAAGGTAATCTTTTCTCTATTGAAAAATTTATGGACCGAAAAATACCCTTATAGCATATTCAACCATTTATCTACAACATTTGCATCTATTTGGCCGTCAAATAAGGGGATATGAAAATTGACTTGTACCTTGAAGGGGGTGACGCCTCCAAAGTGGCCGCTTGATGAATATGCATCGCCTGTTGACAGCCGTCGAAGGATCTATGCAAAGTTATCCATCATCTCGTTCCTTTTTCATGCAAGGGATTCCTCTCTTTTCTCCATCGTCTCGTTCCTTTGTCATGTAATGGATCTCATGCCCCATCGTCTCTCTTTTCTTCCGCCATGGGAGGTCATTGTGATCGACGGGGACAGTTTTGCAAGGGCTCAACTACATCGAGTCCCAACTCCTTGTACTCTGACCTCGTTGGGGACATGCACAAAGAAACAAATAAAGAGAAGACTGCTCTGATACCACTGATCCGAATTTATAAATGGAACAAAATGAAATACATATGTATAAAAAAGAAACACACAGAGATACAATAAAACTTGACCTCTATTAATAAAGAGAACCTGCTAAAACTCTAAAAAACTACAAACTGAAGCAAACTTACTCGAATGGTGGCAACTTATCTCTAAGAAGAGATGTGACGACTATTCTCATTCGCAAGAAGATGAGTACAATGAGGCTCCCAAAGGCCTTTTTAACATAAAACATAAATGAGAAAACCCTAAACATCCAAAACCCTAACCCTGAGAGATGAAACGACAAAAGGTTTGTGGGCCCCGATGGGGTAGTTGATAAGTCAACTTCTCGAGGGTGTAACTTTTTCATACAATCTTTGTTTGGGGCGCTCGATACACCATTGGAAATGTATATCCGAGTACATATTCCATTCAACCTAGAATCTTCCCTTGACTACATGGTAGGCATTGCCGAACCCTAAAAACATCGTTTAGGGCCTCAAAATGGCCCCGAAATTTTGGGACCCGAACAATTGTAAAACACTGCCAAAATGAAAATTGTTCTTTGAGCCAGTGGAATAGGTGGATGGCCACCGATATCGACCTGGATCATAGATAAACCAAAAATGTGTTTTCAGTTAGGTTTAGCTTGGGTGGTTGGTAGGAATGATTGTTAATATCCCCACCCAGGTTCAATTCCCACAAGTGACATGTTGATCTCTTAACAAGTATATCATTGCATTGGCTTCAAGCCTTGTTGTTGACCAACCTTAGGGGGTTTTCCCAGTCAATGTAACTTGGAAAAAAATCGAAAATACGAGAAAAAAAAGTAGTTTCCTTTTCTCCCCCCCCTTGAAAATTCATCTCTTATTTTACCATTTTAACTATTAGTTTATTATTTTCCTTAGGAGGCCAATTTTAGACCTCAAATTTCCCCTAATGATTATTATGAATTTTTTCATCTCATCATTAAATGAATTAGTTAAAATGTCCCCGTTGTTCTTTTTTAATTTAAGTTCTGATGTCAAGTTTTAGAAAAATTTATAAACGAATCATTTGAAGTCCTCCTAGTTGTTCCTTCATGTCATGAGCCTCACAAATTCCCACGAATTGAACATAATTTGTGGGGAATAAGTCACTCTTCCCGATTTTTTTTTGAAATGACTCTACTGGTCGGTGATTCAATGGATATTATACTGAATGAAGTTCTTCACATTCCTTGGTTTGACCTACGCATAGAGGGGAAACCACTGCAAAATTCAAACTTCATTCCAAACAAAAATTAAGTAAATGGATTGGACATAACTAAATCTAATATCTTCTTTGTAAGCTAGACAAGTTGGACAATTCAAGAAAAAACATTTTTCATCTTCTACATTACGTACAACCACGTAAAACTCCATACTTATTAAAGAGTAAATGAGCATATAAATCCATATTGATGAAAAAAAACTATATATGATTACAAATTATATTTCTAAAATGATACAACTTACAAAAAAATAATAATAAAATCTTAAAATTTAAAATTTAAAATACTAAATAAAAAGATGAACTTTATTACATAATTTTTTTAACAATAATAAAAATAAAATAACATAAAACTTAATAACACAATGCTAACATAAATATAAGTTTACATGAAAATAAAAATAGAAGTATACGTAAATCTTATACGGAAATAACTCTCATGTCAATCTTAATATATTGTGTTTAGATACATTATTGATATAAGGGTGAGATATTTCTCATGGTTCATGAATGAATAACTTTCATTAACTATTAATTTATTAATAACAAACATGTCACAAGTAGAGTTTAAAGCAAGATGGAAAAAATAATCATTCTGAAATAATTATGTAATTTTTTTATTTTAAAAATTATTGTTTCATTTAAATAATAAAACATAATTTAAATTTACAATATTATTATCAATTAAAATTAATTTTGATTTATTCAAGTATTAAATAAATTAAATTATAAATAAAACAATTATCATTTATCTATTATTAAAAAAATATGCTTATTTATTTATTATTAAAGAGATATGTTATGTAATTTATATATATTATTAATATTAAAAATCATGTATGTGATATTATTGGATTTTTTTTATAAATTATAAATAAGTATAAAATTTAATAAATAAAAGTAAATTCATTTTCAAATATTTTGCTAAATACAAAACAAACATAGTCATGCATTAAAATAAATTGAATCATTGCATTAAGTATTTTATGACGTTATAAAAGTATATTGTACAAGTGTTGAAATTTGAAGTTGAAATATAAGTTATTAGTAAATTCACTACTATATTTAGGTATAAATGGTTATGTGTGAATGACATTGTGTTTTTTGTAATGTCATCGAATTGAATAATTTTTCATTATTGAGATTGATTTGTTCAAAAAGACGACAAAAGTCTACAAATTAGTTATGGCGTTGGAATTTCGACAACAATTTATATATTTACAAAAAAAAAAAGCATGTTCAATAATCGTCGGTATGGTGTCAATCAAATGTCATTGTATTTTTTTTAATACGTTGGTACATTGTCAAAATCTTGCTAGTAAAAAAAATGGTCATTATTGATTAAGCATTGGTAATTGTTGGTAAACAATCAAGTTAGTTTTGTTGCAACGTCGGTGGAACATTAGTACAATGTCAATCAAATGGCTCACTGGACTCTATTGGGTTTTTGTATCATCGATCAAATCTCAGTCTTGTGATGATACATAGTCGATAGAGCGTTTTAAGAAATTGGCACAACATCAGTTGGATGTCCCGTTGGACTCTATTGATTTCCATATCATTAGTGAAGAGCCACTATAACATTGATACATAATCAAAAGAATGTCAGTAGAATAACTTGGCTACAGTTTTATCATTGGAAAGATTGCAAGCACATCTATTAAACATTGATTATCATACACGATCAACGTGGACAATATGTCAAAAGAACGACGACTGGTATACACACACACATACCTATGTATGTATGTAGAGAGAGAGAGAGAGAGAGAGAGAGAGAGAGAGAGAGAGAGACTCATCAACTACACCATAAGATAAGCTAATATATTTTCAAGATAAACTATTATATTTTGAATGAAAAAGTTTGTAGTATGATGACACTGAAGCTAGGCATTTATGGTTTCCTCTTCCACTATTTCTCTAAAAAAACTTGG
The DNA here is from genome assembly GCA_010110895.2 of Picea sitchensis. Lineage (NCBI taxonomy): Eukaryota > Viridiplantae > Streptophyta > Pinopsida > Pinales > Pinaceae > Picea > Picea sitchensis. The sequence continues at coordinate 89,473 of SNQJ01S0024424.1, forward strand.
CTTGGTCGAATCTAGGAATTTATGGTTTCCTTTTCCACTATTTCTCTAAAAAACTTTGCATAGTCGTCTATGAAAAAATAGAAAAACCTCAAAAAAACAAAAAAATTAATCATAATAACAATCATTTCTAGCACAACACTTAAATACAACAACAAAAAATTGACTTGTTTTTACAATAACAATAATAAACACCACTGAAACTTTTGTTATTTCTAATGTTAAGAGGAACTAGACAATAAGGGAATAACATACTTCTAATAATTCACATCAAACCCACCACCAATGAGAAAATCACAAAAATATGAGTATTCTATTATTATTTGGATGTCTTCAAAGTAAATAGTAAATAAGTCACTCATGGATGCTTTTGTGGTTATTATTTGGATATCTTCAAGGTAAATAGTAAATAAGTCACTCATTGGTGTTTTTTTTGGTGCTAGTGACCAAATAAAATGCTAAGTACACTATAATTAATGTAATGTATTGCAATATGAGAATTAGGAAGTCCTTTAAATAAAATGAATAAAATGATTTAATCAAAAGTTATTGTAATCAATCAACATTAAAAAAAACTTGATATTTCCATTTCCAATCAATCCCATTTCCATTCTAAGAATAGCAATCACATGGTGACCATTTCACATGTCGAAAGCAACAAACAAATATATTAATTGGAATAATTTGTTCTCATTTTTCCTATATTGAGGGGTCATTACATATTTATCCAATATGGTGCTCGAAGCACATTAAATTCTCATAATCCTATTATAATTACACATGGATTTGTAATTATATGTTAACAAGGTTACATAATGTCAATGGTAGTAGGCATGTATAAACGATAGCACATACTACTCAAGAGGAAGGTGTTGAAATATCCATACAAAATGGGTGGATCTTTCCTTTTGAGGATGATACATTAATGCTCCATTAGGGTTACACCCAAAATTTAACAATTTTTTGTGTAGTGAGATTTGAGAAACTAAATAAAAATTCTATCAAATCTTTAGTGCCAATTCAAAGTGCACTTTAGGTAGTCTGAGTATTTTAATGGAATTTAGTGCTAAGAAGTGGTATAAATTGGAGAAGACAATCACAAGTTAAACATGGGCTAATATATTGTTAAAAATATGCACATTAATCAATGATTGACATTATATGACCCTTAAATGTTTCTTCATTTTTTAAATTTCACTCAACATTGTCTATTTATTATGGAGTGTTAGCAACCGCTAAGTAGAGGAGATATCCTTAGGTACATAATGGGTGGAATCCAAGATGAAAGAGTAAAAATACTTTGAATAATTGAAAGATGCCATGGGAAATGGCCATTGGAGGAAATATTTACTTTTAACCACTGCTTGGAAGGAAATGACTAATGTATTGCAAAATTGTGTAACTAATTGCTAGGTGCACAGGTGTTAGGGTCATACCCTAACCCTCTTACATAGATAATTTATTAATGTATGAGGCCACCTTCCTTGAATAAGGCCCATTAAATAGATAGTTAATAGTCACTCATTGTAATAAATGGTCATTTGTAGTAATAAGGTCCAAATTAGTTGGTCGACCCTTATTATAAGGGGCCCATAGGTAGTTAATATTCTCTATGGATAGCTATATATTGAGTAAAAGGTTATGTATTGTTTTGTCAAGAATTGTTATTGTATTTGGAGCATTTCTCTTGGAGGTTACCCCCTTGAAGATGAAAGTGAACATAGCTCTCTATTTTTTTCTCTGTTTTCTCTCGTGTTCTTGGGTTTTGGACTACATTTTATGTGATTTCTCTAAATTTTTGTGGTTAAGTACACTACAAGATGTTCCAGAGCTCTTTCTTGGGCATGAAATGCGAGATTTTTTTGGCACAAAATGGGATTTTTTTTTCTTTTTGCTAATTTTTTACAAAAAAAGAGGAAAGCATAATTCAGGTTGATTTCTAAAACTTTATGTGCATAATTTGGAAACTACATACTGACAATTGAATTCCTCTAAAACAAATACCCAATTTGGAAAATCAAATCATCCAAAATAGAGTCCCGGAAGTGGAGATATTGTCAAATCAAAATATGCATTTTTTTTAGATTTTTTCCAATGACAACCACGTAGATTGGATATCTTTTGACAGAGTGCACAGATTTCAGTCAAACTAGTGCCATTAAATATAGAAAAGTCATGAAATTTCCTAAATGGGGTCATAATATCCAAGCAGATAAGAATAATTGAAGTTGTGATTATTTTACATTTTTGGCCTCAAGCCCTACCTTGCATAATTTATTTTCTAGTGATTTTAAGATCTTTTTATGGGATTAACAATCTCACAATTTTTTTTTTTTAGAGACGTATTCAAACGTCTTTAAATAACACAATGGTCTAACATTAAATGGGTAAAACTGTGGTAGGGGAAGAATACATGCAAGAAATACAAGTGGAATCACATTGTTGGAAACCCTTGTAACCCCTATTGGTACGCCTTCGAGTAGTACCGCATCAAACAATACATGTATACAGAATCTCACTTCCACGTACCCTTGGATATATAGGAAGTCCCCTAGGTATACTTGAAATTAGCCTTAGAAAAACAAATCGATCATCTTGTTACTATAGTACACAAAGAACAACACATGGGGAGATCACTCTCTAGTACCTAGGTAGTCAAGTAGTACGGTTAAGGGCATGGTTGAGCCTCCTTAGTTAGTTCCTTGAGATATTGGGTCGAGTACTACCGTTGGACCCTACATGTATATCAAAGAGATATAACACCTGACACTCCCTTGTCCT
>SNQJ01S0024424.1:107237-117356 GCA_010110895.2 Picea sitchensis
TGGAGTGGAGTGAATATGGAGTTGCATCTATGGGAGGAAACACTTGTTTGGCTTGATCCTTGGTGAGGAGAACCTTACCGAGGAGAATCTTTTTGTATTTCATAATAAATTGATAAATGTGGATGATATAGTATAGCTTGAACAGGCCTAATGGTTAAGAACATGTGTTTCCTCCTAGGAGGTTACAAGTTCAAATCCAAAGGGGGGTAGGGTATGTACACCTCTGTAAACTTTAGCAGTCAAATCATTGTGTAGAGGGGGTCCCTTGTCCCACAAACAAGGGGGTATCATACACCAATTTGGTGTTTGGCTTGGCTGCGACCTTAAAATTAGATTATTATTATTATTAGTTCAAGCCACCCTCAGTCTTCATGCAGTCTGCCTACAATACTTGTTATGTAACCAATGGAAGTAACTAGTTAGTGTAAGGTTTTAAAACCAAACATAATGGAATTACTCTCTTTCAAAGTAAAATTCCTTTTCATCCAGGCATAACTGACAATGGATTGTATGCCAAAGCTTACTAGTTGGGTAAGGTCAACATCATTCCAAAATAAGGGAGAAGATGAATGATAGTTAAAGGAAATGGTTGTTTGTTGTTCACAACAATAAATATATATTTTCTGTTATATTCGTTATTTGACTACTTGGAATATTTGGGTATGATTTAGAGGTGTTGGGAATTTTTTTAAAAATAACTGGCGAACTTACCATACATCATAGGTATATTTTAGTGGAAGAGTATGCTTGTAAAGGTCCTTATTTAGGTTACACACAAATTGTTTGGTATAATGCTTGATATATACTTAGTTTTTATAAGACATTGATTGTAGAACAAAGTTAAAGGTAGCCACATTAATATTTTGATCATGGGTGAATAATCAATTTTCCCACTCAATAAAATTTGTTTTCATTACAATATATCTCTATGGGAGAAGTGTTAAGATTTATCCGTTGTAAGAGGGATATATGATATCTTTGTGTGTCTCATCGATGTAAATATCTTCCATTATGAAATTAATATAAAATATTGGTATTTGGAAAAACAATGTGTCTTAATTTTTCAACAAATGGTGTCTTCTGTTGGAATGAAAGTCATTTATCCCCTTAAATAGCCACTCCACAACAGTTCCTATCTCAACTACTTACTCAATATTCACAGACATACTTTGTAAGGTAGGAGAACTTGAATCAACTCTATAATTTCAAAGGACATGATGTCCTGGTCATCACATCTTCATACAACTAATCCCACTACCTATGCACTATTGATTGAAGGACTCTATAAGTCAGGCTAAGTTGAAAATACATTTGAGATATCTATAGAAATGACTATAAGAGGTTACATTCCAGATATAACCATTTTATCCCATTTGATTAAGGGTATTTGTATGTTATGAAAGAGAGACGAGGAACTTCAGTTTCTCCATGCCATATACAAGATGCCAGCTGGAAAATAAGTTGATTGAGACTTCATATTTAGGGGGATTATTACACTTCAATCCTTACACTGTACATCTGGGTGATTGGCAATGAAATGTTGTACAGTGTAGAAGTTAACCTTACAAATGCACCAAAGGCATGCAAATTTTCTTGCATTTGTGTATTCTGCAATATACATTGTAGCAACAAATTGTAGCAGAAGCACAACAAATTGTAGTAGAAGAGCAACAACTTTGGAGGATGATTTAGAGGCCGACCTTGATGAAGTTTTTGATGAAAAATTTATGAATGGAAATATGAATATTTCCTCTACACCCTGGAGTCACTAATCCAAGCAAAAACCTACATCTAACCCCTTCAAAATTGATTTGAAAACAAGCTGTCCAAAAGCACAACGAAAAAAGAGGGGTCAAAGATGGAGCGATAACTATTTAACCATAACACATTTTAAAAATCTGAGAGAGTTTTTTGTAGATAAGGTTTTTATGAAGACAAAAATCTCTGATTTTTTTGAATTTCATTCCCATGTTCTTGGAATATGTGCCACAAAATAATGACTAAAACAGGCAATTAAATTGGAGAATTTGATTTTCTGAAATAGGCCTCCAAGAAAGTTGAATATCTCCCAATATATGATACTTGTGTAAAAACTGAAGGATGTTATTGTGATTTGTTATGTCCTTAGAAAAAACCTCCTTTTTGTTTCCAAAATTCATCTTCATTTGGTCAAAAACCGCTTTTGAAAATGATGACCAAAAACAGAGTCAAAAGCGCAACATGGTCTAGCAGAAGTGCAACACCCAGCTTGTGGAGGAATTTTGAAGGCCTTACCATGCTCCAAATTCACTTCTGAAAGATTAATTGGAAATATGAGGATGTTTAGTTTTCATTAGAGTCATCAAGCACTACACAAACCTGCTCCAAGACACCTAAAAATTCAATCTCCCAAGACTACTCCAGAAGTGCAACAACTCTCTTGTAGCAACTATATTTTTGGCATTTATCCCAAATAATAATACCCGTGTATAAAATGAAGGAGGTTTTTTTTCCTTAGTCTATTATTGACAAAAACCTCTTTCACATTTGTCAAATTCATCTTCCTTACTCCAGAAACCAATTTTGAAGTAAGACTGTCCCTATGTGTGGCAAATGATTTGTCTCTTGAAATGATCTCTTGAGAAATGGTGAAGACATGATATCATGTGATGAAGTGGGATCATACCTACTGATATGACCTCCCTTATGCCTCTTCTTCTCAGTTGTCTCTGATTCCACATTAAACCCTAGCTCAATGGGAGGGGAAATTAGGGTTTAGTGTAGGGAAAAACAGGGGATTTGGGCAGTTTAGAAATGAAGGGAGATGAAGGGGTTAGGGAGTTTCTAATTTTTTAGGAAATTTTTTGGAGGTAGGGATGAATGTTAAGAAGTGGGGGAAAGTGAAATTTCAGGGAAAGAGTGAGGGGAATGGGTCCAAAATGTCAAAACATAGTCCTAGCCTAGGAAAGTATAGTCTAGGCTAGGGTTTGCGGGAAAATGATGATTTTGAGGGATAGGAGTGAGGGAAAATGTCTATGAAAACTTGGAAAGTACAACATCACATATATTTGGTACTTGGAAACTTTTTGTTCAACAAAAACCTGTATTACAAATCCATTCTAGAAAAAGAGAAAAAATAGTGCTGGATTTAAGATATCCAGCTAAAAGGACACATCAAGCTAAGTGCTTTGGCTTGTGGAAGTCCCATTCCACCTGAAACAAAGAAATATGCTACATAGCACCTCTACAATGACTATTGTGCCCTCAACAAAATTATAGTCAATGATATATATCCAATCTCGTATATTGAAGACCTTCTAGACACATTGAAGGGAGTCAAGATCTTTTACCAATATTGACTTTATGTTTCACTACCATAAAGTTTAAACCAACAGTTTATATGTTTGGAACAGTAGATTCACAAAAAAAAAAAAACTATTTGAGTGGTTGGTGATACCCTTTGGCATAACAAAGGCACCAACAACCTCCATGCAGTTGATGAACGATGTTTTGCACCCATTTATAGATAAATTCATTGTGGTCTACCTCAACGATGTTCTTATATTCAATAGGTCATGAGATGAACACTTCCAATGTATTGTGCAAGTATTTCAAACTTTGCACCAACATAAGTTCCTTTATAACCTAGAGAAATAAGCATTTTCCATGAAGTACATACTATACCTTGGCTTCATTATTGATTAAACAAGTGTGAATGTGGATCCAAAGAAAATACATGGCATCCACAATTGGCCTACCCCAACCAACATCAATGAGTTATGAAGATTCCTCTACTTGGCACAATTTTACAGGGGATTTTTCTTGGGTTTTCTTTGATGTTACACATCCCTTGCATCAGATCTTGCATGAGAATGCCAAGAAACTCATTTTCAAATGGGATCACATGTAACAACAATTATTTGAAGAAGTTAAGGTGCCCTATGCTAGTCTTAAGCCTACTTAATCTCCCTTGCTGTTATAATTGCTATAAGATTCCCTTGAAATCAACATTGTTCTGCTGTCACAAAAGAGTGTAACTGCTGCTACGAAAGGGCCCCCATTTGCTGCTGATTAATCGTTGTCAAATCAACTCACAAATATTGCATCATTTTTTCTTGAAATATGCAGCCAACATGCTGTCCATAAAGCCTAGGGCAGTGTGCCCAGAAAGATCCTCCTATATCCCTCAGAAAGATGCCCTCTTTCTTGTTGTTGTAGCTGTTGGTTTCTACAGTTTCTGGTGTCTGAAGATGTTGACTTTTGTGTGAAGAAAGCATCCTCAATCTGTTTCTATTAAACTCAAACAGTGTGCCTTCTCATGGATGAAAACTTCTCCTCGAAATCTGTTCCAACAATGGTGCCAGAAGATGTCCATAAGTGTGCCTACAATGGGTAAGATATTCCTTCGGAAGTGTGCAATAAAAATTTCATGAAAAATTTCTTCACACAGGTACAAAACTCTGAAAAATCTGATCTGGCTTTCTATGTCTTGCATCCAGATTTAGGGTTTAACAGGCACTTTCCAATTTGGTCCAAAACTGACCACTAAGGGTGTATAACGAATGAGTTTTAAGAGCCTTGGAGCCACAAGTCAAGGTTAACCAACATATCTCCAACTTCCCCCTTAAGATTGACTCGGGGATACAAATAAGGCAAGTTAACATAACAAATATTTGACCAAGTAAATATTACATCCCAATATAACCCCTTGGGAAAGATGTGGCAAAAAAAAAAAGTGGTCAAATAAACAATGAAATATTCCCCCCCTAATGTTTAATTAGGTAGGGTATACAACGATGACCAATGATGACAATTTCTTGACCATGAAAAGATGCAAAGAAGATCTCAATGGAGAGTCCATATGTAGAACAGTAGCTTCAAAAACACTTTCATATGAACCTGTTCGGAACCAACAAAGAAAACACAAGTTTAAATGAAGGGCCTACTTCAAAATTGTAGTCTTCAAAACACCTTAACACGAGTTCAGAATTGGTGAGGCAACCACAAGTTTAAACGAGCAAACAAATGATTAGTCATAGCAGGGAACTCAAATCCCACAATGTTGGTAAAGAACAGTGTCCAAAATGTGACATAGAAGAAGGCTAAGACCATGCTGAAGCTGAAAGTGATTAGTGTTGATATTATGGTAGTTGCGGGAGGTATTTACCTCCACATGTAACCCCGACGAGAATAGAATATTTTGGGAAGCAAGAAGAAACCCTAAAGCATTGGATATAACCCTAGAAGACAAGTCGACTAAAGGAAATAGTTAATATTAAGTGTTTAGCCTCTAGAATGAGAAGTCGGCCTAGACAATTAAGGAAAAACAATATAAATACAAGAAACTAGATTTCATTTGTCACCTCACCTTTCATAATTTCATAAGGCCAGTGGTGCACAAGTTTGAAGAAGAGCTGCAGCTGCAGCTGCTGCAACTGGCAGATTTCAGTTTTGACTTGGACTTTCTCTTGGTTATGGTTTGGACTTTCTTCTTGGCCTTTTGGTTATTCTTGTTTGGTGCGCTATCCCTGGAGAGAGGTGCACTATCTTGATTGGCTATTAAGCTTAGGGTTTTCTTCCAGAATAGTTCTTTGTCAAGTTTAAGGTGCTCGGGGGTGGATTCGGCCTATGGTTGGGTGACAATATTGTTATATTGTCTATTGTTAAACGAGCCAAATTATCTTCTAGGGTTATATCCAATGCTTTAGGGTTTCTTCTTGCTTCCCAAAATATTCTATTCGCTTCAGGGTTACATGTGGAGGTAAATACCTCCCGCAGCTACCATAATATCAACACTAATAACTTTCAGCTTCAACATGCTCTTGGCCATCTTCTATGTCACATATTGGACACTGTTCTTTGCCAACATTATGGGATTTGAGTTCCCTACTCTGGCTAATCATTTGTTTGCTCGTTTAAACTTGTGGTTGCCTCACCAATTATGAACTCGTGTGAAGGTGTTTTGAAGACTACAATTTGGAAGTTCAACAACTAATACTAAATATCAAGATAAAATAAAGATCAACAACTAATACTAGAAGTTCATTATTTCAAATCTAAAGCCATAATTAGATTTGGAAGCCTCGTATCAACTTGAAAAAAATTGAAAAAACCAAGTAAAATTATTTCAATTAATACCACACATACACAGTTAGCATGGGTAGCCAAAATACCTTGCCTAGTAGAATATACAAAGAATTATAAAATTATCATAAGTGGCAAAATCCAAAAACTCTTATCAACTGAGAACCTCAATATATTTGAAAACTATGCAATGAAGCTCAGATAGTCCAGAAAAGGTATTTAAGATATTGAAGATAGACTAAAAGTCTAATACCATCCTTGTCAAATAAACCAAATTCTTGTACACAGAATGGTCCAGCTCAAGTACTGGATAAGGTATTAGAACTCCAATGCAAACAAAAAATGAAAAATCTCCATGGTATTGTTTAGCGAGTAAAGAACTAGACGAACCCAGATGGAAGCACATGAAAAAAAATTAAGATAATCTCAAAATCAATACAATATATTTCATGCAATTACTTGAAGTGGCCATGACATATAAATTTTGAAAACAGTCAAATAAATACAGTGAATATGAATGCAAATCGATATCTTGACCGTGAAGCAAAAACGGATACACAAATCCTTTAGAAGGTTTGGGAAGTCTCAATGCCAATAATACCAAAACTGCTAACATAAATCCTTTAGAAGGGAAGGGAAGTATGAATGCCAATAACACCAAAACTTCTAACGTACTGGAGTATGAGGAAGCTATAACATCCAAATCAACATGATTGTAGTTACTAGGCACTCATGGTAAGCCTTTCGGGGTGGATGGAAAAAAACCTTTCCCAAAATATTGAAACGTACTAAAATCCTTTACTAATAACATCTTCTCTAGTTGCATTTACTGCTAGATTGCTGCAATTATTGAAACACATAATAGTATTAACTGAATCTGAATGACAACATGACGTAACCCACTTGATCCATATCCTAGGACCATACAAACTCGTTACATGAAATGCTCCAAATCTGAAACAAGCTACTCCTGAGAGGAATAAATGAATTCCAGCCAATCAGTAAACACACTACGCCAACTTTTATATGCACTATGCCATCATTTACACCCTAATTACTATTATTAGTTGGTGGGATTGAATCTCCTTAGCTTATGGTTTATGTGTGATTGAATGAGACCCAGTGGCTCCGAGTCAATAAAATAAAATTTTGAATGAAGCCCGATGCTCCATTGAAGTCTCTACATTGGGGATGGACAGGAATCAACGGAACACAAGAAAAAGAAATGCATACCAGTGTTCATCCAACCTTCATGTCAAGCCTAGGTTCAAAGGCCATGACAAGCTCATAGCCTTCCGATGTATTTTCTGTGGTGTCTAAAGGATGGTTGGGAAGCCAAATCCATGCATTTTGAACCAACATAGGTTGCAGGAAAGCGAACCTGTAACTAGTAAATTTCTTATTATTATTATCATCATGAAGTGGTCGAGATTTCTGGTTTTGTAAACCATTTTTGCAGACTTTCCGTGGAAAGAAAAAGCCGTTTTTTTTCTGGATACTGTGCATCCTCGTGCAATTTAAAAGGAGTTTGCATTGCCAACCAGTGCTACCACTACATATTTCAGAGCAGAGTTGGAATTCTGCTTCAGACAAAAATATTTAAATTGTCTGACTTCTTGACAGAAATTATCCATCTTCTTGATAGACAAAATCTTTAAATTGTTTGACTTCTTGACATAAATTTTATGTCTTCTTGACAGAAGTCCTAAAGCTACATTGGAAAGGAAAGTGAGAGGAGGATACCTTTACAGCCAGCGTGAGGCTGGTTTAAATTTTGTTTGATTGAAACTTTTGTGCGGATAAAGAATCGAACCCCCAACCTGTCGTTGAGTGAAGCTTTCGGAAATTATGACCGACGAGGCCACTGTTCAAGCTTAGCTACATGGACCCACCACCTAACCTATGACATATCAAAATTGGTAACTGTGTATAATGACCACTTTATGAGTGAAATATTACAAATGGAACAAGCAACAGATGTCAGTGTTATGTTGTCTGTACTTATCACAAATGGCAACACCATATCACATGCCTGCCAAGTGGTGAGGAAAACATGCTCTGAAGTTGTATCTGTAACTTGAATTTACAATGCCTAACAAGCCTTGACACAACCAATTTGTTTACATGAACATGCTCAGACCCAATGCTTGAACCCTAGTCTTTTGTACAACAAATGTTAACAGGCTGGAACACCACTTTTCTTTATAGGAACAAGCACCTGCTGAAGGGGAGTGAACGTCTAATGTTAACAGGATGGAACACTAGTTTTCTGTATAGGAACAAGCACATGGAATGATATCTCTATCCATGTTCTTACATTTTCCTTCTCTATCATCATAATCCTCTGATTTCTTCTGCAACCCATGATTGTTTTCATCTCTCTTGGAACCCTTTGAATTACCTCGAGTGAAAAGAGAGACCAAAGGTACTTCCATGACCTTTAATTTCACAGTGAATGATCTATTCTTCTTGGGCACAACATGGTCCATAGAAATACCAGTGCGGACATATTCAGCACAAGGAGACTGCAAATCCATGCTAGGTTTAGCTGACTTTCTGAATCCCAACAAAGATATCTTCAACTTAGTAGCAGTTTTGAGCAACTTGGGGAACTTGATCTTGACTCCAGGGACGTTAGAAGACCGTGGAAAGGAAATATCGATATCAATATCATCCAGTGGTGCTGTAGGAAGTTGGAGGGGCAGCAAATGGCCATGGTAAAATAAGTTACCTACAAGAGAAATTCAAAAGAACACACCGGCCTGGACAGTGGCATTGAGAAGAAGAAGAAGAACGAAACAATTCCACCAACAAATGCAGCTACTCTGAAAACTTCGAAGAGAAGTCACAGGTTTGAAATCAAGATTTTGGATGAAGTTTTTTCAAAATGCACAATTCTAACTCCATCATATTGATAAAGATCTTGAATGAATTCTGCTAGTAAATATAAAATTGTAACTCATTCGTTATTGACGGTTATTCATTCGTTATTGATAGTTATTCATTCGTTATTGATAGTTATTCATTCGTTATATGATATTTACAGGGATGGGAATTATATCATACACTTACTAGTAAGTGTATGATATCATAGAAACTGAAAAGCAAAAGAACACAAAATTTATATTATGGTAAGATTCATGAATATTACATACAAGCCAATCCCATGATTCTGAATACTATTCCATCCATCCCACCTGCTCTCTCTCCCCACCGGGATGCAGAGGATTAAACTAAATCTATGTATGGGGATTAAACTAAATCTATGGATGGAAGAGTAGCAATTGCTTCACCGGGATGCATGGCATTAAACTAAATCTATGGATGGAAGAGTAGCAATCGCCCCACCGGGATGCAGGGGATTAAACTAAATCTATGGATGGAAGAGTAGCACGTAGTCAATCACAACAAAGATAAAATATGGTGAGCTAGTGCAGAGAAGTACTTTGAAAACCTTTTACTATTGAGGCGGTAAAATGGATCCCTGACATACATGAATCGATCTTTTTGATGATGTTCTAATGGCGGTGTAGACGGTGGCCACAATTTTTAATGTGGCCACAATTTTTAAATCCCTCGCATACACAGATTGATCAGTTTGATGGTGTTGTCAAGGTAGTGGAGACAGTGGCTGCAATTATTAAATCCCTCTGTGGGTTTGATATTCAATATAATGTAGATCATTTCCAAGCAACTAAAAATATGTATATCAGGATTTCCAAAAACATTAGGAAGACATTAGGCAATCAATATAATGCAGATCTTTGTGTCACGATTTCCAAATCCTTGTCAAGATTTCCCATAATGTAAACGTCCAAACTTATGATACATAAAGGTATATGTAAATGCATAAAAGAAACTCGACAATAAGAGTTGAAGATTATTAACCAATAGGAAGTCAAATAAAAGTAAATAAAATATGCCCAAAGGGGTTGGATCCAATGGTGGAAAGCGAGGAGTTTTTCACCGTTGGGCAAGGTTCAATTCTCGTGAGGGCTTTACCTGGAGCCATGGGGACACCTTGAGGTAGTGGTCGAACGTGTGGTTGCACCCAGA
>SNQJ01S0024424.1:117366-129130 GCA_010110895.2 Picea sitchensis
TCACCAAATTTTCCAAGCTCCGTTTTCCATTCAAAAAGACTAGAAACTAACTTATGAAAATTCATTGATATAAAAAAAATATTTCCCTTAAGATTTAAGTTGGAAGATGAACACCATAGTAGCCTAAAATTTTCCCTCACACATAAACAACACCAAACTTTGTATAATTGAAGTTCTCAGCAGGGAATCGTGGTAGTAAAATAAGTACTTACAAAGTTGAATTGAAACCATTCATAATAAGGGGAGGAAAATGTTCTTCCACGTCTAATTTTCCTTGGGCAAGGAAAGGTGCATCTAGAAAGAAAAGATCCATTCTCTCCAACACCAACTTTTACCCTTTCCCAACTTTCTTTTGCAGAATGCTTTCACTCGTCCTGAATCCATGTAGGCATAACAGTCTCACTCTCACCACCTCCTTCATCTCATTGCGTTCCACTTCCCCCTTGCCCCCATTCCCCATCTAATCCAAACTCTACCAAAGTTGTTTTACAGAAATTGAAACTGATTGCACCCAACAATATCTAATTTTTTCGTATTAGGAAAATCCAATAGAGGAATTCACCAACTCTCCATAAATTGAAAAGAAAACAAAGGAAATCTCTGCTCGCTTGGTAACAAATCTTCCTTTCTTTTAAAAATGGGCGAACGAAAGTTTATATTTTCCCCATAACCCGAAATTCAAGTGAATTAAAGCATAAATCCTAAAATATATCAAATGGGACGGCAAATTCGCTATCAGTAATTTCCATATCTATAGAAATCGGGTGAATGGAGGTTGCGGTTGGAAATTTCATGGACGAAATTTATTTTTTTATCCCTTTCCCTCATAAAAACCTGGGCTAACCCTATCAATGATTTTTTTAAAAATAAATTAGGGGCTAATAATAAAATAATAAAATAACCAATACAATACAAAAAAATCGCCCCAATCAAAATTTGGAACCCCTTAATTTCGCCCATGAGCGAAATTTCGCCCCTAAAATCATCTATGGTTTTGTCACCACGGAACATTAGGATCATCACCAACTAATGCGCTCTTTCCTTGGGATCATCACCAGACTGGTGCATTACCCCTAATTTCCTGATTTAACTCCTCACTACTCTATGTTCAGTTAGTTAACTAAAGACTAGTTGACTAGTTAACTCAACTAGATGGCAGTTCACTCCTGTAACTGCTTCAAAGACTAGAATAGGTGGAAGTTCACTCCCATAACTGTTGGTGTGTGTCCAGATCACTCTAGACCACCACTATGGTGCATTGGTTCTCCTCCAGTGCTCACTCATTGAGTTATACAGAGTATATCATGTATAAATTATTCATTATTCAAAACGGTTAATGAGAATTCTTCTATTCTTTCTCTCCTTCTTCTTCTTTCTCAAATTCTCTCTGAAAATGTGTGTATTATTTTTGATCTAGATATATTATGTGCAGGTTCAACACATTTACATGGTATCAGAGCCGACGGACTGCTAAGTAAAAGCTACACCAAAATTTTTTGCAGGTACAAAAGATTGAAGACAGCGGAAAGATGGATTTCCAAAAAGAATTCATTCTTACACCTTACAACTATTTTGCATGGAAGGAGAAAATAACCATACATATCTGAACTAGAGGGTTGTACAGGTTAACCTTGAATACAGATACATAACCGACATCATCCATAGAAAAATCCAAGTATTTAAATTGCATGGATGAGGCACTCAGAACAATTTGCACTCTTATTTATCCTGATCTCCTTTTTCACATATCTTCCTGTAAGACTCCCAATGAATCCTGGACCACCTTGGAAGGGATCTTTGGAAAATAGGATGAGATGAGGGGACACATGCTGGAGGTGGAGATGCTCACATTGGATCCAAAAATCTTTGACAATATCCAAGATTTCTTTACAAAATTCAAGGATTTATTATCGCAACTCAAAGCTTGGGGGTTGATAAATCGAAGGAGGAGAAACAAATGGTTCTCACCATTCTCTCCAATCTTGGTCCTAAATTATCTGTATTCGTATCCACATTACATTCTGTAATATTCACCTCTGGAGCCACCAGGAAGATGTCTTATCTTGAGGACTTTATCGAATCCCTGACACAAGAGCAAACCAAGCTCATCAACATGGGCACAATCAAAGGCCCAAGGGCGCATGCACTCACTATGCAATATGGAAGCCACAAATATCAGAAATCTAAATATAAATACAAATGGAAAGCTCATGCACATCCGAAGAAGGAAGGGTACACAAAACCCTTCACCTATGCCTCCGGATCCAAAGGGGAAAAGGGAAGAAAAGGGGAGAAATGCATGTACTGTCACAAAGGATTCCATTCAAAATCCGGATGCATGAAAAAACAAATAGATATGATGTCTCAAATACTTCAGCAAAACAACCTTGGAGATCGCATCCCCGAGGGTGCCAAGAAGAAGAAGCAAGAAGATCTGAATTCCAAGAAAGGCAATTCTAGCCATGCCTTGATTGCCATCAACTCTTCTCCCGATGCTTGGATCATTGATTTAGGAGCATCACATCACATGGATGCATCAGAAGGAGTATATTCTTCATTGGATGCATGCAAAGGTCCTCCTATTCTGATGGGGGACAACTCTTCTGTCGAAGTCACCGACAAAGGAAGGATTGAACTCACCAACTGAAGCATTGAGAATGTGTTGCACGTTCCCAAACTTTTTGTCAACCTTCTCTCCATTTATTGGATGACGAATTCCGACACTGGAAATAAATTCATATTCACACAAAATTTCATGGACATATACGACATGCAAACCAACTCCAAGGTTGCTACCGGTGAGGTAAATCATCAGTCTAGATTGTATACATTTTCTGAATTCATTGAACCTGATTCTGCTTTACTTCTTACTCATGCTGATGAAAGTAGTAGGATATGGCACGAAAGGTTTGGACATTTTAATTTCAGATACATGCAACAACTTACCAAGAAAATAGTGGTTGATGGTCTACGAGACATCCATTTCTCCGAGGGAGTATGTGAGGGATGTGTTCTCCGAAAACACCCTCAAGAGAAATTCGACAAAGGAAAGTCTCAGCGAGCTTCCTCACCTTTAGATATGATCCATAGTGACCTTACGGGCCCTTTTCTGCATCCATACATCAGCAAAGCGAGGTTTGTTCTCATTTTTGTTGATGATTTCTCACGTTCTACATGGATCTACTTTCTCAGGAAAAAATCCAAGGTCTTTCAACACCTTAAAGATTTCAAATCCTTGGTTGAGACACAATCCAAAAAGAAGATCAAAGTCCTCCGAAATGATAACGAGGGAGAGCATGTAAATCATGGTATCCATAATATTTTCCATGAGGCAGGGATTCATTTGCAGCACACAGTTCCCTATACTCCATAGCAAAACGGAGTTGTTGAGCGGAAAAATAGATCTCTAAAGGAGATGGCATCTTGCATGTTGCATGCAAAGTCACTACCACAGAGACTATGGGCTGAAGCACTTAATTGTGCAACATACATCCAAAAAAAATATCCCTATAGATATGTCAATGATAAGACCCCCTACGAGGTTTGGAGCGGCCTCAAACTGGAAGCTTTCACATTTTTGGTTCACGTGCATGGGCCCAAATTCCCTCTGAAAAGAGGAAGGCACTTGATCCACAAAGTACTAAGTGCATTTTTTTTGGATAACCTGATGGTGTGAAGGGATATAGGGTTATTGATCTTTCCCCGGATCGACTCATCATTGAGCATAATGTCCAATTTGAGGAAAGTGTATCGCATGCACCTCAATAGTCGCATGCAGACACCTTCATTCTTCCACCTGTGTGAGATGATGAACATGCACATGCTGACTCTTATTCAGATGATATTTCTGATTCATAGGACTCAGATGATTCAGATTCAAATTTAGTACAGTCGGATGCATATTTAGAGCATCCAGATGTAGTTGCAGAGCCAGAGCAGAGGCCCAAGTGGGAACAAACTACTCTTTAGGATGCACGGGATCTCATTGGTGATCCAGCCGATACTAGGAGGACTCGATCTGATGTCGAGGAGCCTCATGTTGTAATCAATGACACTGAACCATTTCCCTTCAGGAATATTTTCTTGGTTCAGTCTTCAGATCCACAGTCTTATGGCGAGGCTGCTGGAAATCCCTTTTGGTAATCTGCCATGCAGGAGGAGTACAAGTCCCTCCTCGAGAACTAGACTTGGGATCTAGTTCCCCTTCTTTCTGGGAGGAAACTTATCAGATGAAGATGGGTCTACAGGACCAAGAGCGTAGCGGATGGACAGATTAGTAGATACAAAGCTAGGCTTTTTTCCAAAGGCTTTCAGCAGGTGCATGGTATTGACTATGATGAGACCTTCTCTCCAGTAGTGAAGATGGATTCCATACGATTGGCACTTTCCATTGTGGCAACCAAGGGATGGGAATTCCATCAAATGGATGTGAAGAATGAATTTCTTCATGGTGATCTCTCTGAGGAGGTCTACATGGAGCAACCTCGGGGATTTGTGCAGGACTCATCTTTGGTTTGTTGACTAAATAAGTCCCTTTATGGCCTCAAGAAGGCTCCGAGGGCATGGTATGCCAATATGGACTCCTAACTGTTGTCACAGAACTTTGTACATTGTAAATCAAACCCAAATGTCTACATGCTCAGGACGATTGATTCACTTCTAATTTTAGTTCTATATGTTGATGATTTGTTGATCACCAGTTGCTCGACTTCAACGATTGATGTATTCAAGAGGATTCTACATGACAGGTTTTTTATGACGTACATGGGTCCGCTACGCTTCTTCCTTGGACTCAAGATCAGTTAGGATGCATCAGGCATCAAACTGTCTCAGGCCAAGTATGCACGAGATATTCTTGAGAGATTTCACATGACAAACTACAAGTCTACTCTGACTCATTTCCTATCAAGAGTCAAACTTGAGGATGGCGGGGAGACTCCACTGGTTGACAACACACTGTACAGACAGCTAGTGGGGATCTTGATGTATCTCACACACTCTAGGCCAAACCTCTCATATGTAGTTGGCACAGTTTCCAGGTTCATGAAGGAGCCACATGAGATACATTGGAAGGTTGCAAAGTGTATCCTTCGATACATATGGGACACCATCACCTTTGGGATTCATTATGCATCAGACTCTACATTAGATCTCATCGGTTTTACTGATTCCGACTAGGTTGGCGATAACACTGATTGCAAGTCCACATCTGGTTACTCACTCAGTCTTGGTTCTGAGCCTATATGTTGGTCAAGCAAGAAGCAATTTGTCATTGCTCTATCATCATCCAAGGCAGAGTACATAGGGGTAGTTAACATAACCATTCAGGCTATGTGGCTACAACATTTTCTCATTGAGTTGGACATTCAATTTCATCGGTCGATTGTCATCTAGTGTGACAACCAGAGCACTTTGAAGTTCTGCAGAGATCCAGTTCAGAGGCAACGGACGAAGCACATCGATATCCACATGCACTACATCCGGTACTTAGTACATGAGGGGATCATCAACTTACAGTTATGTCCTTCGGCAGAACAGACAACAAGCATCTTCACCAAGACCTTCACTGAGCATAAGTTTCATTCTCTGTGAAGTCATCTTGGAGTGAAGGACACAATTGCCTAGAAATTGTAGTTCTTCTTTTACATACATTGTCCCTTGAGGGTGGGTTTTTCCCATGATTTTTTCCCTCTTTCCTCACCTTATTTTAGTGTATATTTTGTATTTGGGTACCTAACATGGCCTCGTTGTCGGGACCCGGTCTTTATTTTCACCATAGTGATGTTCAGGGGGGGTGTTGGAGTTACTTCACACACACCTAGGATTTATTTTTACTAAGGATTTTCCTTGTTTATTAGTCATAATTAGTCATTATCCAGTCTCCTATATTTTAGGGGAGAATATTCCACCTGGATAATATTCTCTTTCAGTTGACACTTCAGTTTGACTAGTTGAGTTGAGTTTAGATGTTGCATTGGTTTTGTCACCATGAAACATTGGGATCATCACCAACTAATGCGCACTTTCCTTGGGATCATTACCAGACTGGCGCATTATCCTTGATTTCCTGAGTTAACTCCTCACTACTCTTTTCCCAGTCACTTAACTGAAGACTAGTTGACTAGTTAACTCAACTAGGTGGCAGTTCACTCCTGTAACTTCCTGAGAGACTATACTAGGTGGAAGTTCACTCATGTAACTTCCTGAGAGACTATACTAGGTGGAAGTTCACTCCCGTAACTGTTGGTGTGTGTCCATATTACTATATACCACCACTATGGCTCATTGGTTCTCCTCCAATGTGCACTCATTGAGTTATAAAGTGTATATCATGTGTAAATTATTCATTATTCAAAACGGTTAATGAGAATTATTCTATTATTTCTCTCCTTCTTTCTCAAATTATCTCTGCAAATGTGTGTATTATTGTTTATCTAGATCTATTTTGTTCATGTTCAACACATTTACATGTGATATAACATACAATTAAAACCAAGAAGTCCTTAGGCCCTAAAGCCTTCTCCTCTTCCTAGATCGAATAGTTCTTCTTCAGATGTTGTGCCCTCCTGCTGGAAACCCCCTGAAGTTGCACATTTCCTCTTTTTGTGTTTATGAATGTGACATGTACTTGTTTTAGAATGGTGGGGGAGGAATATTGCACCTCCGTGACCAAGCTTGGATTAGGATAGGTGGGATCTTTCACCACCGAGTTGATCTCTAGGGTTTGTTATCCCAAAACCCTCAAAACATCTTTGTGCTCAAGAGCCCAAGATGAAAAAGTAATAATAATCCAGAATGAGTGAGAGATTCACCCTCCTTTTCTTTTATACCTTGATCTAATTCTTTGTTGATTTAGTTAACCACTTCCTGGGGTTAACTCCTTTCTTTTCCACACATGGTCTTTTCCTTTCTTCATTTTACCTTTTCTCCCAAATTCAACTTAATATTATAACATTGTACTTAGGTAAGTTCTTTGGGGTTTCTTGGTCCCCATGATTCATGAGACTATAGTCTAGTGGGGACAAATAGAATACTAAGTCTCTCACACCCTCTTTATCAAGATGTGGGGGACATTACATGATGACATTGATGTTGTGTGCTCATGATGACATGCAAGAGATAGCATGGGGATTCTTTTTTTTGTATAACATGATGATTTTATGATTGTAACTAATGCATTGGTTGCATGTTGTGAGGTGGCGATTGACAGGAAATAAACCAATGGGCTGAGAAAGACAGTTTATTTGATCTCATGGGATCCCATACCTATGAAGGAGAATGTCTACAAACTAACACCTTATGGGTTGGGGACAAACTTAATCATCCAACCTATGTTAGTGGTTCTTTTTCCTTGTATAATTCTCTATGGGAAATGGTACCATATTGAGAAGCCCAAAGTGTATGATATTGGAGTTGTGATGTCGAAGTCTAGAAGAAGGATTGGAGTACTACTCACCAATGGAGTTGTGGGATTCGACTTCAATGCCTTGGTCTTATACCTAGTATCAATTCTGGAGGAATTTTAGGTCATCCTTTTGAGATGCTTAGGGTACATGACTACCATACTAGATGCCTATTTGGGAAGATGACATATTGAGCCTTAGGGCTCATGTTATACTGATAGGCTTTAATCCTAGTTTTGAAAGTCAAGAAGAAGAGCTAAAGAGTAATTTCACTTCCCCAATGTTTTGATGTGTAATTTCAATGTGTGTTGTGTCACTTGGGTGTCCCTTATACTAGTTACCATAGAGGGTGTTGTGGAATATATGGAGAGAAAATAAAAACCTATAGGTAACATAATTAAAGTTAACTTCGGGACAAAGTTCCTTGAAAGTGGGGAGTATGTTATGCCCTGTACTTTCAAGTTAAATAATAAATAAACAATCTTAAACTAATTTTTGGCACCCTAGGGTTTTTTAAAGACCGCCTGTGTGCCACAAATATGCACTATGAGTGTGCCATGAGTATTTCACCACATGGTGCGAAGGTTCAACGCATATGCCAACCAATTTTCTAGTGCATGCGCTAACCAATTTTGTGTTGCTTGCAAGGACTTGTAAAGTTTGCATGCATGTCAAATCCTTTAAGATATTCTGTAAGTATTGTAACCATTTTTGTAATAAACCGATTGGTCATGGTCGAGGTCATTAGTGAGATGGAAAGTTTGTTATGATTTCCATGCTCCCGCAAAGATATAAGGAATGCATATGAATATGTGAAGGTTGGGGTTTTTGGTTCACTAGAGGTTCATTGTTATGGATTGATTGTAATGGTATAGATGTAAGTAGAGTATGAGAGAGAAAGTAGATGAATACTTCAGTTTCAGGTCTCGGGTTCAATCTGAATGATTCTCGGTGTAGGCCATGGCCCTCCATGTAATGAATAAATTTCAGAGGCCCATTTGATATTTTATCATGAGTTCTATTCTGAATGAATGTTTTATAGATATGTTAGGTTGCACACGACTGGTATATTGTTGTCATGAATGAGTAGAATGATGTTATGAATGAATATGATCTAATGTGTAGCTTGTAGTCAAGTGTTGCATGTTTGTATAAATATTCCAACATGTTTTGCACAACAATTTGGTCTCTGTGATTATCATATGTGTCTTGGGTGAGATCTTATTCAGTCCTTGAATATTGAATATGCCGACGTGAATGGGGTATTTGTTGGTGAATCCTTTCGAACCCTGGGTCTAAAACTTCAAGCCATTTTTTTTTGTTTTTGTCGGGACCTGATGGTTTTGTGCTACATGTTGAAGGAAAGACATGACAGAAAAACATTCCAAGAAGGAGATAGAAGAATGGATATCTAATAAGGAGGACGATTTTGCACGACGAGAGACCAATAATTTATATTTCAACCTCCAACAATGGAAAAGAAAGTAAATATATTCAGATCTACATGAAATTTTCCTTGTTTATTGCATGAATGGAGAAAGAGATAGATAGAAATTAAATCTATATGGTGAGCCCAAGAACCGTTGGTTTGGGACCAAGAACCGATCAATAGGTTTAAATATGTGGACAATAAGTGGGCCAGAGCCATTGATTTCTGGTTTGATTGTGTGAAAGAAGGGTATATTGTTGAGTTCATTGTCAAATGCAATGAATATTTATGTAGCACTAAAATAAAGTTTGCAGTCGGTCCTAGAAGAAGGTTGTTGGAAGAAATCCCATTGTGGATCAAAATGATATTCATAGAGAAGGAGATAATGTGCATGCATATCGATAGGATGGAAACATAAACCCCCTTGCATAGAGGGGGGGATGGAAATATGTGGGAAGAAGATAAGATGAGGTGAGATTGAATGGATCCAGAAGAGATGAGATAAGGAGAGTCGAGCAGAGAAGCAAAGAAAAGAAATAAAGGGGTGATGAACAAGTAGTAATATGTAAGATGAAGAGAAGAGAAACTGCACCAGAATGGTGCACAGGAGAAAGATTTGTTCCAGAGAGAAGTGTAGAAAAAGAGAGGTCATCGAAGAGACATGAAGTTATGAATGAGGTATCAAGAGAGGATACCATAGGTATTGGTAGTAAAGTTGTGGATGAGGTCATATCCCCTTGGATAGTGGGATATGTAGTCACGTCATAGGAATATGGGTCATAGAGTAGTAGCATTGACACAATAGACAATGGCGATGAAGGATTCATCCAAGAAGGAGAAGATATCTTGGTGATTAAAAGTAGGATTGTGTGGTTGGAGTTAGGAAGCTATTTATATCCATCATCGAAGAAGAAAGGAGAGTATGGAGGAACCCCCTCTTTGAACCACCCCCCTTCTGCATTTTTAATCAAGAAGAAAGAATCGAAGAAGAAAGTGCAGAGATAAGAGAAGTAGAAGAAGAAATTTTAGAAGTAAGAGAAGGAGAAGATAAAAGTGGAGTAGAAGCTAAATTCAGTGAAAATTCACAAGAAAGATCATCAGTATCAACAACAATAAGTTGTAGTCAGTCAAAAAGACCCGGCTCTAGATCGAGTATGTCGAACCATGATTCAACCCTCAGGATTCCTTGTTTGATGGGACGAGAAGATGATGGAGAACAAAACTAGTTCATGTGTGAAGCTATATGGTCTGTGAAAAGAATCACAAACTAGGACTTCAAGATCACGTAGCTAGAAACCACATTCAGAGATAGAGCTTTGACATGGTAAATGAAGTACAAGGTCACTGCAACCATAGGGCCAGAAAGGTCCCTTATAGAGATAAAGAGAGATCTCTTGAGAGAATTCCAGAAACCAAAGTTGGAATTACAATGTATAACTGAGATCAAAGAAATTAAGTAGCAAGTTGGAGAAACTGTGTGGGACTATGACCAATGGTTCAAGATCCTATTAGATAGAATAACATTTTAGATCCAAGATGTCCAACATAGAGAATGGTTAATTGTCTAACTCCTACCACACATTCAAGTCCCTCTCACCCAAGAGAAAGTAATGACTCATTTGAAAGTTGTGGAGATTGCAATGTGCTTAGAGTCTATTCCAAGAGGTGGCGAGACATCAGTAGGGTTGGCACATGTACAATATCAACTCATGAACCTCACTATGAAACTACAAGATATGAGAAAGGTTAAGGTAGTGCTTGAGAATGACTAGTGTACCATGTACCACACAGAAGGTCACCATAGAGTTTAGGTATATTGGTGAATTATTTTTATATTAACAAACTTCAAAAAGAAATTGCATGAACATTCCAAAAATATGAATAGAGACAACAAAAAAAAGTGATATTTTAATATATACACTATATTATCATTATAGAGAGAAGCACAAAATTGAGAAAAGTATACAATATCGTGCAATGAAAATGTGTGCACTAACTGTGTAAAGAGGGATGACTATATGAGAAAATCATTATTGCTACAAGATAAGAATATGCAGAGAATAATTTAACATCATAAATAAAACCTAGAAAAGATGATATTATTAATTAAGTGTATATTAATCTACAATGATATCCTTAATATTGTTATGATCATTATAGATTGCATATATATACAAATACAAGCAAGATTGATCATTTGTGGTGGTCCCAATAAACTACATAAATTTAACAAAAAGACAACAAAGGGAATATAATAGAAACACCAAAATGCATCCACATCATAAGGTTTATACATAGATTTATCAAGTTGGAGAAAGAAACAAAATTAATCTAATTTTTTAAAACATTCCATCAAACAAAAAATTAATTTAATTTTTTCAAGCATTCCATCAAACACAAAATTAATTTAATTGATTCAAGCATTTCATCAAACACTCGGAGAATATCCAAAAAAGTAAATAATGACATGTTTAAGTGACATTTTTGGGCCCTCGATCATCTTATCCAATCACTCTGCAAGTCCATATTTCTTGTCTCCTTGTCTACATGTGGGTCTACCATTGTCTGTTGTTGGTGAGGTCATGATTGGGGAGGGTTTTGAGGTCCATCTCTTCTTCCTTAACAAGGTTGCAATTGAGGAGGGTTTAATCAAGTTTTTTTTTTGATATGTTATATGTTTTATATATTTTAAATTTTATATAATATCTATTCTATATCATATATTATATTATATTTTTTTTTATATCATATATTATATTATATGATATAGGTCCCTTAACTGTACCAATTTATAACTAAAAATATAATATAATATAAGGGGATTAATGATTTAGGTGTCAAGTGATTGGGCGATCAATGGTCTAGGTATCAAGGGGCTAATATTGAGGGGGTTAGTTAGTGGGTTTTGTTTTAGGGGGTAGTGATTTAGGTT
>SNQJ01S0024425.1:0-28725 GCA_010110895.2 Picea sitchensis
CATACAGTTTGTGTAATAACATTTTGTAATTATTAATAAAATTAATATTTTTATTTTTATTTAATAATAAATAATTTTTTAAAATTATATAAAAATTAATTTTAATTCAACTTTATATGAGGCATGTGACACAATTTTATTGTTCTAAACATATTCTTGAACAACTATAATGATTAAATATAGAATATGAGGTATGTGACACAATTTTATTGTTCTAAACATATTCTTGAACAACTATAATGATTAAATATAGAAATATTTAAGCATCATGATAATTATGTTTTTTTGAAATTATTGAAAATATCTAATGTACAATTACAATATGAATATAATCGTGGTAGCTCCATTGTATTTAATATCTAGCCTCTTCACTTATATATGGGTTTGAAATATCTAGCCTCTTCACTTATATGAGGTATGTGACACAATTTTATTGTTCTAAACATATTCTTGAATAACTATAATGATTAAATATAGAAATATTGAAACATCATGGTAATTTTGTTTTTTTGAAAATATCTAATGTACAATTACAATATGAATATAATTATCGTAGCTCCATTGTATTTAATATCTAGCCTCTTCACTTATATAAACATGTGATCATATGTCATATTTTAAACATATGGGTTTGAAATATCCAGCCTCTTCACTTATCTAAGCATGTGATTGTATGTCATATTTTAAACATATGAGTTTCAAATCAACTATTTGAAAGTATGACCTTAACATTAAATCATCATTTTCTCAAAATTAATTTTTCAACTTTTTATGATATTGTTATAATGGTTAAAAGAGTTTTTTTAATTAAAATTTGATGTAAGATTGTTATCCATTTTGAGTTGGTATTATACATAACAATTCTCAAAAAGGTATTTTGATCATTTTAAACTGATTAAGACCTCATTTTTGTACATAAAATAATTTGCTCCTTAAAAATTCGTCGAGGCCAAAAATACTTACCCATACCATGCATTCTGTATTTAGAACATATAAACCATAATATACATGAATTTCTTTGATTTCTAAAAGTAACGTTCTTTCAATTTATTTTTTATTATAATGTTTTAATAAAAAACAACTCCTAGAGCATTTTTGGAAATTATTTTCGTCTCTAGAGACTCTTTATATGGTAACAAACCTTTATTTGGATAATGTTACTCATTCTGAGACTCTTTAAATGGTAACAAACCTTTATTTGGGTAATGTCGCTCATTCTGAAATCTATTAAATGTGTTGAGTAAGGATTAGAGGCAATGTTAATGTTTATTGCACCGCTTGGTACATTTACTTCAACTTCTAATGCTCTGGCTGTGACCGCCACCGCCTTCACCTCTCCATACCAACTCCCTCTGCAACTACAATTCGGGCATATGTTACGTTCTGGCTGTGACCTCCACCGCCTTCACCTCTCCATGCCAACTCTTTTTGCAACTTCAATTAGGGCATATGTGTTGGGCATATCTTTTGATTGCGTGAAGTAAAAGCTTGCCTGAGCACTAAAATGGTTTTAAGATTATTGAGTTGTGAATATTTCAAAAGGTCAAATAGTCACCTGGTTTGACAAGTGAAATCTTAGTGTTCCAAGGAAAGTGTTTCCTTCCACCATTCTTCCGTTCTTCCGTAGAAATACCATCACCAAGAAATTCAACAGCTTGAATCCATCACTGGAAATAAAATTCCAACAGCTTGAATCCATCACTGGAAATAAACATTGCAATTGTAATTGCAAAGGGAGGCATCGAAATCTACAACAAGATCAATAATTCATGCATGTGGAGATCAAATAAATTGTTAAGACATGAAGTCATATGTTGTGTCTATGATGATCAGCTAGTCGAATTCATTCACAATAATTACCCTAGGTAAGAATTGTTTACCACTTGATAGACAAAAAGCTGGCAAGAGTGCATAGAAGAGCATTGCCACTGACTAGATTCTCCATAGATTGAAATAAGCGTACTTCATCCTCTGCCACTGACTAGATTCTCCATAGATTGAAAAACACGTACTTCCATCCTCTGGCATCTCTTTCACTGGATAAGCATGTTTGGATTGTTCGATGGTGCACTTCCCATGAAGGCTGGATTAGACATGCAAAATACAAAATGCCAAACTAGACATATCATATCTTTAGGGAGATAAAGGGTCCTTCACTTCACTAAATGGGACCCCATGTAGGCAGAGTTATCCTTTCACAAATAATTAAGTCAAAGGTTTATATTTCTGGGTCGTCTTTCAAAATTAATGAATGACATTTCATGTTCATGTTCATAATTTTTTAGTATTTTTTAATGCATTCTTTAACCTGTTTACTTTTTAACATTTATTTAATATGATTAAGAAATTATTTAATGTGATTGCCATTTTCAAAACATTAACAAACTTAATTAAAATTAGAAATTTACTTACTATTGACTTTTTTTTGTTTTACAATATGAAATTTACATTTACAATATTAGATTTATATTTTGGCAGGTAGTTTCATGTTCTGGGAAGATTAATGAATTCATAAAGAAAATCATGGATAGAGTAATAAATTTCGTGGGCTTTTTAGCAGTTATGGATTCCTTGGCAATTTCAAAAGTAGGCGTGACATAGAGTGACATAGAGCAAATTGATGTCAAAGATGTTTGGATTTAGCTTCTTGAATTTGTGAATTTTAATGGGATGAACAAGTTTTGGTTTTGTTTTCAGATTTTTAACGATATTTTTTTTTAATTTAAATATATGATATGATATGGTGAAATTTTTTAAATATTATTTTTTTATTTAAAACGATAATATTATCAATGTACTGGATAGAATAGGATTAGTTTTATACTAGCACAACCACAATAAATATAGATAACATATTTCATTTACAAACTCTAATTGAGATTTGTGCTAAAATTTGTAAATCAATTATGCCTTTCTACGTTAATCAGTCGTTAATCAGTGACACTTATGTGACTCTGCTATATTTCTTTATGTAGTTGATACCCTTCAGAATGTTTTCCACGAAATGCTTGTAGATCGGTATAGCCTCACTAACTGACTTTATGAGAGTGAGACGGCCCCCTCTCATGATCAAACAATTGCGCCATAAAGAGATCCGCTGCTCGACTCTCGTGACAAGCCATCTCCAATTCCCTAGCCCATAATTGTTTGGCTTGTGTCTATATCCCAAGTAAGTTAAACCATCATTTAAAGCATGAGTAGGAAAGGGAAAAATGTTGACTATAGCTTATCTAGTTGTCTCATCACTCGCGAGAAGATAAATAGCAGAAGATAAATAGCAGATTTAACCAAGTTTATGATCATATCAGAGGCACGACAGAAAAAAATCCAGATTCTGCAAAAGTTTTCAGCACAAAAAACTAATTGTCGTTCACAAATAGCAGATGGGTGAGACAGACCGATCTACCCAACTGAATTCCATGAATATGATGAAGTATGGAAGATTATGCTAATAATCTACTGAATCCATCTGCAATTAAAAGGAACAAATATGGAGAGAGGGGGCACCCATGTTGAAGACCACGGCTTTCTCTGAAGGAGGAACCTGCACAATTTACTAAAACAACAAATTGAAGTGAAGAGACACAAGATATAATCCGGTTTAAAACATTTAAATCAAACTTACTCTCAGATACAGCCAGGATACACGGTGATAAGCTTTAGAGAGATCAAGTTTGATCACAGAAACTGGCAGGTGGGAAGTCTTGATCCAGTGAATCCCTTCATGAGCAGATCCTATCGTATAAGGATCAATGTCCTCTTCAGAAACCCAAACTACTCGGTACTAATTATATAGAATTTGTTTTTGTCACACAACAGTTACAAAGAGATATAGGGAGCAATTCATCATAAATAGTTGGGAAATCAATTTTTTGGATTAGGGCAATAAATGTGGAGTTGATATTACTAGGAACGTTTCCATCCACATGGATTTTTTCCACAACTCTAAGTAGGTCATGCCCAACAAGATTAAGAAACCTTTTAAAGAATTTGATGGTCCCTCTTATCTTTTTGAAAAGTATATATCACTACTCATTAAAGAGAGACTAGTTTTCGTCCTCTCTGACCAGTTGTGGGAAGTGAGAGAGGAGCTTTAGGGCCTACATCCATCCTAATAACAAGGAGGGGTTTTTGAAAGATGGATTGGAAATGTCGGACGCCTACAGAGGCCAAACAATGAAAACCACAAACAAAACCCCCACCCTCTCATCCTTCAATTCCCATATAGTATTATTACTTCGGTGGCAAATTGCACACCAATGGAAAAATTTTGTATTCTAATCTCCAACATCCAGCCATATACCCCATCTCTTCATCCTCCATGATTTTTCTTGCTCAGAGATAATTTTGTATCTATTTTCTTCCGATTGTTGAACATGTTCCATAACGACCCCACCCACTTGCCCAAAGGTTACTTCCTCATAAATCTTTTCTAGCTCCTTAATTCCTAGAAGCGTTGAATCCCTCTCTTTTCAACGCTTTATATTATAGTCAATTACCACTTTCTTTAGTTGTTTGAGAGAGGAAAGAAATTGATGTGATGCATCCAAATTGAGGTTTGGGTCATATCTCGTCCAAGAGCCTAAGAGCCTTCCACCATATTTTAGAACTCTTCATTTTCAATCGAAGCTGGATTAAATTTAAAGGGATCCCACGACCTTCCTTGTGGCGAATCAAAAATAAATAAAAATGGAAAATGGTCTATGAATTTACCTTTACCAACCCACGATCTCAAAACCCCAATGTTTGCAAGAATAATTCAGTGCACCAAAAAAAAAATCAAGATGCTTGTGGATAGTCATTGACCCCAATCTATTGTTAGTCCATGTAGGATATAACATGCTTGGCTCAACATCCAACAAGTCCACCAACTCTAGCTTATCACAGAAATATCGTGTAAGAGGGATCTCCCGAGCCAAATGCCCTCCAAATCTCACCTCTTCCCATTGAAAAATTTAAGTCTCCCCTAATTATGGTGTTATTTGATAAAAAGACCTTATTTTCTAGTGATTGGTCCCAATACAACCCTTAGTCAGTATAGGGTTCGTAGACATTACATAGACGAAACAATTTATTCAAAACTTTGCATGTAACCTCCACTACCAGTACTAAATGCATAGAGTAGCAATTAATTAGAGAAATGGATTGTGAAAATCTAGTGATGATACCTCTCGATAATCCATCCTAATCAATACCAATAAACTCCCAACTTGGAAGAATTTTCCTCAAATCAACAATGATTACGTCCCCCTTACCCATGGTCTCTTGTAAGAAAATAACAACAGGTCATTCTTGCCCTAGAAGTCTACGAAGGGATATTTTTTTGGGTCTACCCCAGAGACCCCTAATGTTGACGGATAAAATATTCATGCTAAATATGAGAAGGGGATTTCACCTTTTTTATGTGCCCCAAAAATTAAACTATGTCTTCCCAAAGACACCTCTCGGGAAGCTTGTTCTTGAGCATGTTTTAGAGTTTAATTTCAACCAACCTTTGGTGGAAAGGTATCTTTTGTGATACCTAAACCCAATCCCCCAGAGGAAGAAACCACTTGATATGGTGAATGGGGTCTAAGGTGATAGCAGTCCTTAACCATGAGAAACGAAGCTGAGTATAAGGAACCATCCTTGCGAGAACTCACAAATTGAGCTTAGGGACTGTTATTCACAAGTTTAACTACAGGACCCTCCAATTGGCCACGACCCTCCAAAATAGAAATCACCCTAGATTGATTAAGGCGAAAATAAGAACTCTGCTTCCCTTTGAGAATGAATTATGCTTTTTTTTTTAATTTTGTGTATCCTATGTGTTAGGAATAATATACCTACTTGGGGGCCCTGGAGGATCTTTGCTAGTCAATCCATAGAGCCCCATTTTTATTCCACTCGTCCACCGATAGGTCCAAATCTGCATCTAGGAGATATTTGGATAATTTCTAAGCATGATCTCCATTCCTTGACACTTCCAAAAGGACTAGAATGTCACCCACTACTAGACCCATCACACCAATGTAGATGTGACCCTCTTATTTTCCATATTCGTACTACTTTCTATAAGTCGAGGAGATAAAGGGCCATTGGTGTGACCCCCATCATGAGTCGATCCATACATCCACCCAAAGTTACCTTTGTGCATAGATTCTACCTACGAGGGCACCAAATGCTTCTTAATAGAACCTTTGACACATTTTGGAATGACGTGGCCAACACTGTGGAACCTAACACAATGGAAAGGAACATTAATGTAATCTACAATATCAACATAAGTCTACTCACCTACAACTAGTTTAATAGCTTCATGCATTTCTTTTGAATGATCAAGCTCCACAAGGGTTTGGTCTATAGCCTGACCACGAGAGGACTTTTAGGAAGAATCGCCAACATTGAAAGTTCTCAATGTATCTCCAATCGCTCGAAACCCCGCATCAGACCAATACTACAACGGGAGATTCGACATCTTAATCCACATAGGAATATTTTTAACCTTCAATAGAGGCATTGAACAAAGGGTGCCATGGATTCTTGCATAGCACTTGTTGATCCCAAAACCATCGCATTGACAATATCCTTTGCATATCTACCTTTTCCTTGAAAAAAACAACCTATCCATCCCTAGGAGACGAGATGGAAGGTAGGATAATATCCTAAAACTAGTTGCCACTCAATATCCATCCACTGCAGTAGTACACCAATGAATATCCTTCACGTTCCAAAATTCCCAACTTAAGTTGTACCATCCATATCTCAGATCTAAGCCACCTAAAGACGACATAAATATCCTTCCCTACACCCTGAATGTTATCACTCCCCTGGAACACATTGTCTTCTTTCAATTTTTCCCTCTCAACCCATGCATAGAGGCAGGGGTTGCTAATTATTCCACCCCAATCCAACTACCGATGAACCTCGAACCTCTGATATCCAAAGGGAGAGTATTTAGTCATGGACTATCAATACTGTGAGTCATACCAGAGGAGGTTTCAGTATGAGATGGAAGATGAGGTCGATTAATAGTTTGACCCTCTAGATTACCCATCGAAAAAGAACCTAACAATGAGGGGCTTTATGAATTCCTTGGGATGACTTAATTTGATTCCATAGGTACTGGGCTTAGACAAGAATTAAAAATCTCCACTTTCGAATATGGAAGACACACCTGCCAGATGATGTTTCCCAAATCTGTTTTTGCCATATTCTTTATGATTGGGTCACTGGAAATATCTGCCTCCGAAAGCTGATTCTCAGAGTAATACACCAGCAGAGGTGGATCCTCCATACCGCAAAACTCTACCTAAACCCTAATATAAAATAGGGTTTCTGCAATTGACCTCTACAACCATAGCATCCAGATAGATGAATGACATATCATGTCTATTTATATTTATATGTCTATAAATTTTTATATAAATTGAAATATAATTATAATTAGTACATATAATTATATTAGTATATACAATTACAAATAATCACTATTATTTATAATTATAAGTATTATAGTATATATATTATACTATAATACTTATAATTATAATCATAACCACATTAGTATTACCACTTATACTATAGTTATAAATGAAACATTCTATATATTATATCATTAAGATAATATAATATAAACAAGTGGTTCATGGGAGCATAGTCCTTGCCAGGTTGAATTGGGAATAAATGCAGATAGACAGGGAAAAAGTAGCGCGGGTAGATGGAAATTGCAGTGCAGATGTGGCAAGTAGCATGAAGGACAGGTCGTAATCATGCAAGAAATGACACTTTCCCTCTAGAGTCCGATTTATTTTGTGAAACTATATAATCCATATTGCTATGTTCTAATTTTTTGCCATTCAACATAGTTAAAGATAAAAATTTAGGAGCATATAAATATAAAAGGAGATAAAAAAATAGTGTTATTTGGAATATATCAAAAAATAAAGTGTGTTACATATTCCTGGAAAGTATCCGCGGACCTAGCAGGAAAAGATATGCATGAGAAAAAGACAATTCAAATAAAATAAACACAATGTCTTGACATTCAACATAATTGAGGATAAAAATTTAGGAGCACATAAATATAAAAGGAGATAAAAATAGTTTTCTTTGGAATATATCAAAAAATAATAGTTTGTTACATATTCCTAGAAATTTAAATGTGTTTGTCATATAGATTGAGATTGGGGCTCCCGCGGACCATAAGAGAAATATGTATAAGAAATAGGACGGTGGAAAGAAGAAGTGGGTGACGGTAGAGTGTAGTATCTGGAAATAAGAAATGAGAAGGTATCAGTCTTTGGCTAGATATTTCTATTCAGAAAAGGTGGAATAAGTGGATTGATAAACAAAGCAGAATGTCATCAGTATAGACTTACAACGATTGTACATATAAGTATTTTTTTTTATTTGCTTGTTGATGGATTTTTTTGTTGCCTTTCGTCGACGATCCGTTTCAACTCCGTTTCGATGAATTCTTCAATGTAGCTTCTCAAGGGGGAAAAGTTGATCTCATTCCGGATTTTTATGATAAAAAATTTATTTTCTAATTCGCTTAGATCAATAGAATGATTACAAAGATTCTGATCAATGTCTCAATTATGTATCCAATAGCCGACTAGCCAGTTGTCCACGTGATCTTCACCATATTCAAGAATCATGTAAAAAATTTCTAAAGACAACGCCTTAAAATTATCAACTTTTTTATTGAAAGCTTGCTTCTATTATCAATGACATTCTCTTTTTAATATTTTTCTCAACATAACTTCAGACCGCTGTGAGAAAAATTGAAGATCCCTTTAATTTAATACCAGGTGTAGTTGGTTTGACCATTGTCAAAGCACTGGCTAGGATTGGAAGAGGCATCAAGGCAGTTTCCAATTTTTTGATCTTCTCTTTTAATTTGGCATTCTCAATCTCTAAACCATCAATAAACTCATTGAGTGTGTCCTAGTTTCCCTATGGATTTTGGAAATCTAGGATGGTCGCATATACTTTAGGTTGACCTATGGGTGGGCCTTTCCCTTTTTATTCCTCTGATCACTTCTTTCTACAATCAACTTTTTAGATTTTTTATCAAAAATAACACTTTGAAAAGTGAATTATTATTTTTCACTAAAGGCCTCACTTCCAATAAAGAATCTTGTTGAGTCATATGATCATGATGTTCTATTGCAGGAAATATTTTTTCAATGTCTGCTTCTAGTTCCATATCTTCCAAGGAAAAACTTTGGATGTCATTTTCTATAATATTATTTTCTTCCTCTTGCACTACGTATTTTATTTTCGTTCTCACAAGCAATTTGTGTGAACTCTCAATTTTTCTAGGGGGAGGATTCTTCTCTCCCCCTCCACTAGAACTACTATTGACAATGTTTTTAATTGGGTGGGACGTTGGAGCACTAATCCTAGACGTAGTATTCTGAGGAGTAACAACTGGAGATTGAACATTTCTTTCGCTGGGACCTTTTCCCCTTTTCTTGTAAAGATTATTACTGTTAAGTAATGTTTCTAAATCGCCAGCATTATGTATTTGAGTGCTTTGGTCGTTACCCCCTTCTTCTTCATTCAAAACAGTTTAAATGAAGGATTTAATCAACCCTACTGAAAGCATATGTCCAAAAAAGGTTTTGTTCGGATCAAAACCTTTGATCCTTTCAACATACTTTAAACTCACATTGTTAAAATGATTTGAAAATTCGTCAATTTTATTTATATTTCTAAACATGAACTCTCCAATCTTACATGGAAGGGGAATACACTATTTTTTTTTCTTTTTTTCATGGAAAAAATGTAACCAAATGTTATATTTCCTTGCCACCTTTGTAATAAATAGTTTATCAGATACATGATACGAGAGAAAAAAATGATTCTCTTTCGCGCAAAATATACTTATGATATTGTGATTCTCCATTTTATCTATTGTCTCATTTTTCTCTAAAAGTATGGTAGATTGATCAGATATCCTTGGAGTGTTTTCTCCCAACAAAATCTTTTCAAAGATTGAAACATAATTAGTATTAACTTCATAGAAAAACAGAGGGGTCTTATGCCTCCACAATGCCTAATATCAAAAGGTAATTGGATTTGTTTCACAATTCACCCTCTTACTAATGGTAAAGTTTGGGAATTGAAAACAATGCACAATAACAAATATCAAATAAGAGGCCATAAACATTTTTCTATCCTTTTTATAATGTCATAATTGGGATGAGATATCAATATAAATATGTTTTCCCCAATAAAAAATGGCATGTTCCTGTACTGTAAAATACATAATACATAAAATCATGTGAGAAATAGAAGTAGTCTTTTCATGACCTGTCAACCAGGTAAATAGCCATGCAATTTCTTAATAGGAATTTTTTAAAGACTCAACCTAGATTCTGGTTATGTCTGTTGGGAAAGATGCAGGATTCTCCAAATATTTCAGCAGGAGATCCAACCCATTGTTATATTTTTTCAATAATTCTTTGCAATCTTCATCTTTGATAGTAAGAGTCGCCTCTAGTAGATTTAACCTCTGTTACGAGGAAAATCTCTCTATGGCTAGGGGTAAACCACAACAGACAGAAATAACTGTAGAAATCAACTCTAATCTCAAGTATGCTACATAAACAAATATGCTAACAAGACAAGATAAGAAGCCAACCTCGTCCAAATGTTCAATGAATTCCACCGTTGAAAACTTGACCCAAAGTAATATACCTGCAACTAGTCCTCAACAACCAAACAACGCAAGCATATGGTGATAATATATAATGTTAACACATTCAATAGCATAATCCATCAACATTAATGACAAATACTCCCATGGAATAATAATTCAAACATTTGCGAGATATTACTTGGACAAGAAAAGAGTATTTATATTAAGATGTAATCAACATAAGTGAATGAGTTACAAACTTCCGTGTCGGCATGGTTCAGAACCAAAAAATCAAGTTCCTTCAAGTTGGGCCTCCACCACTTCAATCCTCCACCAAAGACAAGCTCATATAAGAGAGACTAAGGAGTTCTCCATCAATAAGGGAAGAGATTGGGAGCTGAACAATGTGTTCATACTTAAATGACAAAGGGATACAGACTCAATGTGAAGTGAATAATTTTTTCAGAGTAACTTTGCTTTCAAAGTTGAATTATTTCTCTTCTTTTCCATAGCTCGGATTTGACCCATTTATAGCCTTCAAGTGGAACTGAAGGGTCGATTAAGAATTTTTACAGTATATGGAAGGTCGAGGATCATTGATCACGTGACGTGACATGGAAACCCGACACCATTTTTTAATTTTGGGCACAATTCCCAATCTACACGTGTTGTAGTGGTGCAACCTATGTATATGCATGTTGTAATATAGGCAGGGCATGTATATGTGGAAAAATTATATTTTTAGCTCTACGATTAAAAAAAAAAGACTTCAAGTCTACATAGAGAAATGGAAACATGCCTTTTGTGCAAGATTGCAGAGGGTGAAGAAAATCTTTCTATAACAAATGCCCCCTAATGTGTGAGGTCAGAGGAGTATCTGCGATGACTGAAATACATTATAAGACCCAGAAGTGGAGTAATGAGGACCTAGCTGGAAGAACTAGTTGTTCATTACAACCTGTACTGACTTTGCATACATGACTCCCAATTTGAATTACACTGCAAATCCATGTAAAAATATACCAAACAATTGTCTATGGCCATGAATAGGAAAATACAAATGTGGTTACATGACAACGGTTGTCATAGTCACTAACAAGGCCCAGTAAAACCAGTCTCAAAATCAATTTGAAGATATCTGTATATAATGGAGTACAATCTAATCTCCCATGATCACTGAAGTCACACAGGTATTGATCCAATGGAAAGATAACAACAACTCAGGAAAGTTGCAACTATGAACTAATGTCTTCAAGTCTTCTACACAATCCGTCACAAGTGAAAGTCTACATCATGTGAGTAAAGTAGTTGAGGTCGAACACAATGAAACTTCGTTTCATTACCATTCACTGAGGTATATCGTTAACAAACACAGGACATCCTACCAATGATGAAAGTAGGTATGAAGGAATTGAGTAAATTATTAAAAGTGTGAAAAAATGAGTCGAGGTTGAACACTTGAATAATCCATCGATCAGGAGATATTGATGTATTCCTGACTGTCGATGGAGAGAGAAATTGCCACTAATGAGTGCAAGCCTCTAGGTACTTATAGGACTGTAGGTATCCTCTCCAGAATAGGTGAGCTGAAGTCGATGGAATGAGACACGTTGAAAGGAGAGCATTAAGTAATCTCTCATTATTCAGCATGAGGTACAAAGCAGGATCTTTATGATTTGGAGGAAATCGAACGAAGAAAATGTTCATGAACCAACGACCCTATGTGTCTTTCGCATGTGCCAGGTGAAAGCGATACACGAAAAATACCCTCTAAATAGAACCCAATGAGGAAAATGGCTGACAAAGGAGAGGAAACCACCAATAAGGATGATGGAATCCAAGACACTACACAAATCCCAATGTGTGAATAGATGTCTAGTCGTCGAACATAAGGGAAACCACCCAGTCAATGACCAATGATGAAATGCCGACTGTTGGGTTTAAGGTTACCTACCAATGAGGAAACTAGGACCAGGACGCGTAATAGGACTAAAAATTCATGTGATTCTAAGACAAACTGAGGGTATGGCCGACATGCAATGTCAAAAGTTCCTAGGAATGGACAACATAGGTTGATAGACATCCTTTGAACAAGAGCATGAGATTAATGGAAGACTCAAACAACATAGACTCAATGATGAAACCATGAGATGCAGAATGCATCAATCAAACTCTCCATAGGGACTGAAAGAGAAACCATTCAAGGGAGTAAATTCTCTCTAATGAGATCAGCTTCCTAAGGCCATGTTAAACCCAAAATTATGATAACAAGTGGACTCACAAATTTTGTGTTATGTTCGAAGGCAACAATATTGTTTCCAATATAAGATAATACTCTCTTCCCGCCCGTATTTTTTTGTTTTTTCATAGTCAAATGAATGTTATGATACGAAGGAGAGAACGAGTTTCACAAGTAATCAAAACTAGTTCCAGCAATGGAACATACCTATGCTCAATGTAAGGAGGTGCATGCAGGAGATAGACACTTAGGGGAATGTTCCCTCCTGGGTATAGGGTGTCAATAGGCGAAGGATATAAACAAGGCTCTTCTTGGTTGAAGATGAAAAAATGATGAGCAAACAATTTATAATGCAAAGAAAGAACCCACAATAGGCTCAATACTACAAGAAAGATGCAATCACAACTTAATGCCAAAAAATGTCATTTTTTATAATCTTAGTCTACTTGGTTTGAAAAGGGGATAAAATTGTACCAAATAGACATTTTTTCAAATCCAACTTACGAGTGTGAAAGAAACAAGTTCACTTGACAATCTTTTCGCTTTTTGAAAATGAGTCGGAAAAGAGCTTAACCAAGACTCATGACCTTTCAAGTTTA
The DNA here is from genome assembly GCA_010110895.2 of Picea sitchensis. NCBI lineage: Eukaryota > Viridiplantae > Streptophyta > Pinopsida > Pinales > Pinaceae > Picea > Picea sitchensis. Next base: position 13,469 of record SNQJ01S0024425.1, read on the forward strand.
ATTTAACGAGTGTGAAAGGGACAAAATCACTGGGAAATCTTTTCATTTTTTAGATGAGTCGGAAAAGAGATTAAATCATATTCGTTGAGAGATTTCAAGGCGACATGTCATGGGGGAGGCCAAGGCTCCCATGCTGGAATTTTGTGAAATGTCAACATCTTACGAATAACCGACATAAGCTTAGGTAAACCCAAAGCTCTCCAATTCAAGAAGGATAAATTGATAGCGAAGGTTATCTTCTCCGAGATATATCGGATAATGTATTTTACTTGAAAGGACATAGGAGGAGGCATTGGATATCCCACAAGACCATCCCAATAAAATGGAACTTCTCCAGGACTTGAAGGGAGAGTACTCGGGGAGAGTAAAATTATCTCTTGTTCAGAAAGTGCAGTACTAGAAATGCTAATCACATGGTTGAAGGACGCATCACCCTCCAAAAGGAGAGTTGGATTGACCAGAGCTTGCATCGGCACGACCACTTCTTCAACCGTTGGTTGAATTAGGTGAATGACAACAAGGCCAGGAGACCCATCACCCTAAAAAATGGGGGTGTGGTCAGGCGAGGATTGCATTGGCATGACTTTCATTTCAACCAAAGGAAAAACAGTGTGGAGAAACCACATACGCCTCAGAACTAGAAGGTGTGAGAACTATGCTTCCGATATCCTGACAGTAGCAGGACACAAACAAGTAAGGTGATTTCCTTCGCAAGTCCTGCGAAGGAATCTAGGCTTACCTCTGACATGTCTAGGATTATTGATTGTAGGAATTCGCCCAACGTCATTTTCAATGGTTGGTGACATGCTCTCAGCATGACTGACAGAGGCTAGAGGTAATAACCCCTGCAAGTAACCTATGTGGCACCTAATTCAAGCAACTAATCAACCACATTATAAACGATGCACAGGAGAACAGTCATAAGTTAGATCCACTGTATGGGTAGGGTAATAAAGCCTGAAACCTTGAAAGTATCGCCTCTCATGGAGGTATGGGCACTAGCAATATCCCCAGATACGAATAGATCCCTAGAAATATCTCTGACACTAAGAAGCTATCGGGGGGATATCACTTCAACCGAGCTCACCCGACCTCGTGCTTAACTCCAGTGTAAGTAGAGCCTCCTGATCTTACCGATTATACAATGGATTTCTCCACTCCCTTAGTCATACACATATGTTGATTTAATAGTCTTGGAGAATTTTACTCACAAAATCCTATTCCAAGGCTCTAAATCCTAATCTAGTTTGTGCACCCTAAAAAATAAAATCATTACTAATGAATTTAAAATTATAGCATTAATTTTAATGTCCGTGCTTACTCAAAAAGGTGCAGTCGTGAAACTAATGATGTTATGACTCAACAAGTAAAATAAATGAATATGAACGTTCTGCAAAGTCATAACTTCAATTTCCAATGAATGATATGATTCTCAAAAATGAAATTTTCAATTTAATTATGCAATTCTAAATAAAATGTAATCTTTCTCTACATGCACTAAGATAAATGATAAAGACTCAAAAGATCAAAATGCCAATAAATATAAAATGCCTAATACTTTTGTGTTTTCGGTATAATATAACGAAAATGCAAGGACTGAATCAACAACTTGATACAAAGACTCTACTGTGTATAAACAAAGACAACCCAAGTAGGATATCAAGGAGAAAAACACCCAACCCAAGGTGCAAGGACAATCAAAATGAAAAGATGGTGAGAAATGCACTGCCCAAAAATTCAACCAAAGACAGGTTTCATGTCATTCCACAGACACTTAACAATCACCATAACGGCCCAGAAAGACTCAACAATCATCAAAACCTACCCAACAACCACCAAACCTGGTAATAAAGAAACAAAGGTTGGTGTACGTGACTATTCAAGGGAAAAGCACGTATGTACAGAACTTGTAGAAGTAAAACATGTGTATGTACCCATCTGTCAAGAAAAAACCCGCGTATATGTGACAAAACAGAGCTAGGCTAAGGAGAAGGTTGAAAAACTCAGACCTAGAGTGAACATAGGTTTTCAAGTAATCATATTACAAGAAACTCAATTTGAACGAGAGCAATCTAAGAAGAAAAAAACTCCAAACCCAAAAAAAGAAGATTCATCTCCCTAGTATGATTGTCAATTCTATTACGAGGAAAATCTCTCTATGGCTGGGGGTAAACCACAACATACAAAAACAACTGTAGAAATAAAATTTAATATCAAGTATGCTACATAAAAAAAATGCTAAGAAGACAATATAAGAATCCTACCTCGTCTAGACGTTCGATGAAGTCCATCGTTGAACACTTGATCCAAATCAATATACCTGCAACTAGTCCTCAACAACCAAGAAACGCAAGCATATGGTGATAATATATAATGTTAGCACATTCAATAGCATAATCCATCATCATTCATGACAAACATTCATAACAAATACGGCCATGGAATAATAATTCAAATATTTGCAAGATATTAATTAGATGAGAAAATAGTATTTCTATTAAGATGTAATCAGCATAACTGAATGAGTTACAAGCTTTTGTGTCGGCACGGTTCAGAACTAAGAAACCAAGTTCCTTCCAGTTGGGCCTCCACCACTTCAATCCTCCACCAAATGAAATCTCATATAAGAGAGACCAAGGAGTTCTCAATCAATAAGGGAAGATCTTGGGGGTTGAATAATGTGTTTAGACTTAAAGGACAAAGGGATGCAGACTCAATGTAAAGTGAATAATTTCTCTAGAGTAACTTTGCTCTCAAAGTTGAATTCTTTCTCTCCTTTTCCATAGCTCGGATTTGGCCCATTTATAGCCTTCAAGTGGAACTGAAGGGCCGAGTTGGAACGTTTTCTGTATATGGAAGGTCAAGGATCATAGATCTTGTGACGTGACATAGAAATCCAACACCATTTTTTAATTTTGGGCACATTCCCAATGTACGCGGGTTGTAGTGATGCAACCTACATATACACATGCTATAATATAGGTAGAGCACGTATATGTGGAAAAATTATGTTTTTAGCTCTGGGATTTGCAAAAAATGACTTCAAGTCTGCATAGAGAAATGAAAACATTCCTTCTGTGCAAGATTGCATAGGGTGAGGCAAATCTTGTTATAACAACATCTTGCAAAAAACTTGAGGTGAAAGATAAATCATAGAATGATCCTGGAGTTGTATAATTATTTGACTTGGTATGTACTTGTCCACACACCATGCAATGATTTCCTTACAATAAAAAACCTCATGGACACACCCAGCATGAGCGATTCCAGACGCCCAAATTACATCTTTCTGTGTAGGAGGAGAGGAATAATACAAATTTTCTCTTGACCAATGGAAGTTCTAGTCTTCACGACTAATGCAATGATTTCCTTACAATAAAAAACTTCATGTACACACCCAACATGAGCAATTCCAGATGCCCAAATTACATCTTTCTGTGCAGGAGGAGAGGAATAATACAAATTTTCTCTTGACCAATGGAAGTTCTGGTCTTCACGACTAAAGATATTTAGAGTCTCACCACAAAACTGCTACCTAGTTGATGTTGATGTATGTTGATGGAACTATTTTTTCAGCTGAATAATAATCTCAAATAAATATTTTCGGAAAGATAATGATATTTATTGATAATGAGGATTTAATGATATTTAATGAATAATTCCTCGATACTTTCACCATTAATGATGATATTTTTAGGGTCTACACAAGCGTTGTTATCATTAAACAATGCTTGATGTGTATCGGGAAAAGAAACAAAAGGGTAGGGACAGATGAGAGAGAATCCAAATGTAGGATTTTCGTGAACCTGCCAACAAAGGAACCTGCAAACCCATAGTTGTATAGATGATAAAAAATATGCTAAGTGTATATGAATGGTCGGTCGAACTTGCATGCAAGAAGAATGAAATAATTTTGTCACACACCCACTATGACATAATCGATTTTTTGCCTTTTTCTCGAGGGACATAATCCCCAAAGTCCTTAGGGGGCCTAGTGCAGGCTAGCTCTTCCCTTGTCCACCTCCATGTGATCGTTGGTTACGACCACATGCCAAACAAACTAGGCACATTTCCGCATTTCGCGACTCAGCGATACAGGCGGGTCAAGTCTTTCGACTATGCAAACCCCGAAACCCGAAATCTCACCTTCGAGGAGATCGATGACTGCGAGATTCCCCCTGCTCCGACGGTCCTCGTCGTATTGGGATTTCGGTAACCGGGAGTTCAAAAAGAAAGAGAGTCGAGTCTTTCGACTCTTCAAACCCCAAAATCCGAAATGGGATAAGGTACTTGCCTCCACTCTTATCTCGGTGTCATGTGACCTCCGGCTAGGACGCAAGTCTCAACGCCTTTCTCTTTCGGGTTTCGCGACTTCGCAATTCCCATTGCAAGTGTTCCTTACCTTTTGGAATGTCGAACCCCGAAACACAATATAGGTCAACAGGGTGTTGACTCCTTCTCTATGACGAGAACACGCCACCTCTCACCTCCACGTGACCCTTGTTCTAGGATGTACCACCTGTCCGCCCGAGCCGTCGGCTTTTGGGACTCAAGAGAACAATGAATTGTCGTCCCCTTCTCTCTACAAACCCCGAATTCCAATACACGGGTTCTTGTACGAGATCCAACAATCCCCGGTGGTTTGGATCCAATGGTCCAGATTCTTTCGGAGTTTTCCCCGAAATTGGGCCACTCACCACGCGTCTCCTCCGATGGACGGTCCATACCCTTTCAAGACTCCTCCTTTCTACCACAGAGCGAGTCGGGGTTTAGGGTACCGGGATTTCACGACTTGAGAAAGCGAGGGATCTTGCCCTTGGGTTTCCCGGGTTACGAAACGCCAAAACCTATTCACTCTATACTGATTCAGGGTTTCGTATACCGGGCTTTCACGACTTGCGAAGACAAGGGGTCTTGCCCTTGGGTTTTTCAGGTGTCGAAACGTCGACCGAAAGCCACGTGTCCTCTACAAATGGACGGTTCAGGTAACTCCCCTGGATCTTGGGATCTACGGTCCCGATTCCTTCTCTATTTGCGAAGGCCAAAAAAACGGGTTGAGGCATTAACGCCTACGTTCCTTCCTCCAATCTAGCGGTCGTGACAGACCTCAGATCCTCTAAAAGGATCTCGTCTGTTCATCTAGCAAATGAAAGGGTACTCTCTTTCGGTATTTGAAACTTGCTATCCTTCCTGAACTTCCTCAACTATGAAGGACTTGAGAACGTTGCGCTCTTTCTCCTGGACTTGACTCTTAGAAGAGTCTTCATCAAAACTATTGCACTCCTTCATCAAGGGGTTTTGGGGTTCTATTTGATCACAGAGAGCATGTGCATAATTGGAACTGCCTCTCATGAACTGAATGAACTTCGTCCTCCAAGGGACTTAGGACGACTAGGAGAGTAAACCATCGTACATGCAACTACGCCTAAGATCGACGAGATCACGGTTCGTGGCTCTAGCTTAAGACACTACAGAACTCCAGAATTTATGGGAACAAGTCATGTCTGAACCCTATGATTCATTTCTTGCCTAATTATACGGCTCAGTATAAAATAGAAGGGATACAGTATATCCATTAAGCATTCATTCACATTACTGAAAGCAAGCACAACATACCAATTCATAGATCGTTACAACTAAATTACACAAGGTCAGAATTCACTTATCTATTACAGGTTGCCTCCAACCAACTGACTGTGGGTGTTTGTCCTTCCACTCGACCATAGGCTCAGAGGCATTCAATATTAACACTCTGGCCACCCCCATGGCAAGCCATGATATCACCAGGGAACTCTCACTCTTCTCGAAGGTTCTCTCTCTGTTTTCAGTTTCTGTTTGGGTCCTGTTTTCTGCAACTCAGAGCTTTCTTGGTCGCTTGTGGCCTCGGCGAGGTTTCTTAGAATCCCTTCGACATCAAGCTTGCAGCCTTCTGTTCGTGATTCGCTAGAGAGCTCCGCACCTCTCCCTTGCGAGATCTCGTTCTCTTCTAGTGTATGGTGTCTCTCTCTCTTGCTGCCTCCATGTGTATAATTGTCACCTTCCTTCTGTCAAAAGGAAGCTCGGGTATGCCTGGTCTGTCAAACCCTATGGTACTTTAGGATGACTTCCTGCAGCTAGACCATGCTCCCATTCATGGGGGTGGTTGGTAGTTCAACCATCGGTCCTTTCCTCATTAACTGATTTATCTTCCCTACTGATATCATGGCCAGTACTTTCAAGGCTTCACCCCCCCACAGTCAGTTATTGGAAACTCAAACAATAATACATTTACATTGTCCTCATGCATTAGCATGGTAATTCCTATTTTATGATTAATTATAAATTGGGGGAAACAGGGTGTTACAATTCCCTCCCCCTTAAAGGAACATCGTCCTCGGTGTTCTTCCTCAAAACACCTTTCATGCCTTCCTCATTCGGCCACTTCAAAAGTCTTGACCTTCATCCTCGGTCAGTTCCTTTTTCAGGATTTGATTCTTCGTCATCTGCCTTCAATAATTCTTGGACATAATCATATTAACCACAATTTTGTGCGAAAACATCTTACTGTTGTTCAAAATTCAAAAGGAAAATTTCATATTCTAGCACAGTACTTATCTGTGCAATTTGTGGATTTGTTTCCACATGGTAGTTTTTTTATCCATGCTCATTGCTTTCCTTGACGTACCCATTGGGTGCATGATTCCAATTGAATAGTTCACAAGAGCTATCATGATTTCATCTTCCTTTGCAAGGTTTTTCCGCATGGGAAACTACCTACTGTGTGCATGATACAAATAGTGTACAAGAATTATTAAGGTCTCCTCTTCCTTGCGGTCACTCACCCTCCAGGCCCAGGCTCAGGCATCCCCTTCATTGTTATGCAGTCCCTCGGGAAATCCATATTGCCATGTCAAGGTTTTCTCGCACAGGAAAATTTTAGGGACTCTATTGAGTCTTACAGTCGAGGCATCCCTTAGACTTGCTCTGCTAAGGTGTACCTCCATCTTGTGTTACCTCAACACAATAATTTTCAGGCAATCATGGCTTATCACGGGGTTTTCATGGCTCAGCAATAGCCTTTTTCATCATCTTCAGCTTTGAAATCCTTCATCTATTCCTTATGGACAGATCTTTTCTCCTCACCTGTGTCACAGGTATACAACATTCGTGAGACATCATTATAAATTCCAACTTTCAGAATTTTTATTGTAAATCTGTCACCCATAGATTTTCTAATCTCATGATTTGTTTTCATATTTGTTCCGCACAGGAACTAGATTCATAATTATGGGACTTTCTTTCCCATAACGGTTTGTCTCAACATGCAATTGGCCTTCCTTATGGGCTTACAACGCTACTATATCTAAGACCCCTTTGCTTCCTACACTTTCAACTTCAATCGGCCAAACAACTTGTTAGCTTTTCCATGCATATACATTTTATTGCACCTTTACAACATCGTCACAACAATTTCAAAATTGTGCATACTTAACAATTAAATTATTTTCTAAAAAGGGAAATATCATTCCTTGCAGTTTGGCTCAGCAGACAATCGGTCTTTCTTATGGAATTACAACACTACCATATCCAAGACTCTTTTCTTCCTGCAGTTCATTCTTGTGCCACACAGACGCGAATATCTTTATACCGATTCTTGGTTGCTAGCACCCTCTTTCTTTATTTTACCTCATCACCAATGCTTTATTGGGACTTTTACAGCCCTGTCAAATCTTTCACTCGCAACCTTCTCCTGGTCATTCTTTGTTTGAGGTTGCCCATCATTGGCAATTGTCTTCCTCAATAGCTCCAATTTATTTCTATTCACAGCATGCATCATCATAGACACAATTACATTAGTCATAATATTAAACCTAATGCATGTATCATAACATTCGAATTCATAAACATCCTTAAATGTTTCCATAAGTGCAACACAACAGTTCTCAATCGTTTTCACAGTATTACAACCATCATTACTATGGTGTCAAAACATTTTCATTCATCAATGTACTAGCTTTATCATCCCATAGAAAACATAATGCACAACAAGGAAAGAATTGAGGGCTCTCCTCCTCTTCAAATTCTTTCTACATCGCCTGGGGCTTTTCAGCCCAGTCGAGTTATCTCTAAGGTCTCATTGCCTTTTCTTACTCATAGCTTCAACCAAGCCTTATCAGTTAAACGTATTCATTTAATCATACTCAGGGGGTTTACTTGCCTCTTACCAACTATACTGGTTTCCACAACTACTCTTTTTCTGAGCAGCTTTAGTTAGGCCTCACCCTAACCCTTTTTGGGATACTGCAACATGCTTTAATAACAACTCTTTTCTCATAATGAGTCATGAACATGTGCATCCTACACACTCCCATTCGGTTATCAGAATGGTCAATATGCAGTTGTTATTCTTCTATTAATTACATGATTCTTTCAAAATGTAATCCATGATTCTTATATATGGATAGGCCTTGCAGCCCATTGTCCAACCTTCAACAATTATTAGGGTTGCGACTTTGTTCTTCTAACAAAGTCCTTACACAGTTCCTCCACTGGGAACTCCTTCGGCATGCAACTTTCTTATTGCATATCCATCACTATTTGTGATGGCCTCAACCTTGAGTTAGCTTTAGATTTTTACTAAATATTCCCCTTAAGGAATATAAACATGCATCTTTACTGTTAAGATCAGTCAATTCAGATTCATTCATAATCCTTTTCATGTGATGCTCAAAGGTGTAATCATTTGTCTCTTGTTATGAAAATAGAGCATATTTTCTCATTTACCCTTTCATCTAATTATATTGGTACTTCCTGAGGAAATGGAATACATTCCCCTCAGGCTATTATTTGGAACAAAAATTTCATGACTCCCCAGAATGGAGTTAGCTATGCCTCCATAGTATTCATTTAATCTGGACAAGAGAAATACTTGCTTCACATTTCACTCATCAGGGCAATCATATTGGGCCTCTAGTATACTTATATTCTTACATCATCCGTGTGCATTACTTGCACGTTTCATATCATTCATACCTTACCGGTATTAACTTCAAGCTTCCTATTATGAAGCTTCACACTGCATTCAACTCATGCATATTCATCATACTATCTCATGCCTTCTCCTCACGCGATCACTAGCGGTGATCACGATCCGAACAAAAAGGATCTTCGCGTTTCGCGATTTTGAGATTCATGTTGCAAGGAACTTTGGTTCTTCGATCCCTGAAATCTGAAAACCTGAAAGACCGAAGCTAAGGTTTTCTCGGCTCTTTTATTCACATGAACCTCCACTCGGAACCTAGGGTCAACTCCCAAACACGCGTCAGGATCTCGTGTTTCAGCGAATCCGCGGACAACGCTCCACCATTTCCCAAACTTCTGATCCATGTGGGTATGACAACCTTGATTCCACAGTACATATCTCTTTGCCAATCAACGGTCCTGATCAAATCCCGGCTTTCTACCTTTCGAGATTCTAGTGGAGTCCTTACCCCTTAACTCTTGATTTCGAATCCCCGAAAAGTGTATGCATCAAATCAACGATCCATCACCTGTCTCGATCCCATGGTTCAGGTTGGATGTCAGGATTTCGTGACATGTGAGTCCTCAAAACTCTGCTCGTTGACTTCTAAACCTCCGACTCCTGAAGATCCGATTACATTGGATCTACGATTCAGGTCATCCGCTAACCAACGACCTTGATTGAATCGGTGATTTACCTGGCATGACTTTGGAAGGTCTACGCTTCTATTTTCCTAATAGACGAAACCTCAAAGCTCTATATCAACGGCTCTCGTTGATTCCAATATAACGGATAATATTCCTCCTGAGCTTGTGAGTGATGAGAGGTTATCAGCCTTATCTTCTCCGCTGATCAACTAGATCTAACTGTTCACGGAATTTTGGTATTCCACCCCTCCGAGAATTCCACCATCCGTTCAGACTCTCAATACCCGAAATGTTGAAATTTCAGATCAGATCAACGATCACCAATGGCTCTCCAACCAACAGTTGTCATTAAGTCGCGATTTCGCGTTTCGCGACTTCAAAACTTCTGTTATGAAGAACCTCTTATCCTTTGATCCCCGAAATTGGAAAGTTTCAGAGTTCTCAATCTGACGGTCCTGATTCTTCCACTATCTGACGGCTCAGATCTCGTCGGGGTTTCACGTATCAGGATTTCACGATTTTGCGTGTCGCGAAGTCGACAGACCTTTCATCTCCATTCTCCCGATCCCCGAAATTGCGAAATTCTCTTCTGGACGATCAATGGTCCAGATCGCTCCTTGATCAACGACTATGATCTTTTCGTGAATTTCTCACTGCTTCTTCTAAGCCCATTGTTTTGTGAAATTCCTGTATCTCCTCGCAAATAACCAGTGCGCTACTTCTCCGAGATCGAACAACTCGAAACATTTCGGTTCTTTCTGAATGGATCTTGACTCTCAATTCTATCCAATCTTCAAAATTCTTTTCTGAAGGATTTCTCCCGCTCAGTTATCCATGCTTGTTCTTTCTTCGAACTTTAGTTTTCTACGCTTCACCTTTGAATGCTTCAACTCTTTGAAGCATAGAAAATTTTTCTAAGGGTTTCCTCTTCAAGAATTAAAACCACTATTCCCCCTGGTATACTCTGCGCTCAACCTCCAGAGTTTTCAAACTTTAACACAAGTTTGAGTCTATATGCATGTTCGGCATACCAAATTTCCCCACTATCTCTTCTGAGCGTTTAAGTTACTTACATGATTAATCTCATAGTCATAACTCATACAGACGTTACCCTCTCTTTATGGGAACAACAAACAAGGGTCACTCTTGGGAATTAGCAACAGTCCCAAAGGACTCCTCTTAATCTTGCTTAAACAGATTATCCTTGTTGTCGATTCTAACCATTATAGGTTAGGTAATCTTACCCTACATATTTTCATCAGTCCTCTCAATCATGAGGAGTTATATGCTCAGGGTTTAGTCTTTTAATAATGCATTAGTTATAACTTTCTAAGGATCCTACCAGTCCTTACCATATTTCCCAAATCATGAAGGAGTTCTTCATTTGGATCTTAATTCTTACCTAACCAGCAATATCAATTGCAAGAGACTCTACCTGTTTTAGTAGGTAGTCATCGTCACACTTGTAACAAAACAACTCAGTTCATGTCCCTTTTTTGGCTCGTGCAACTCCATAGCATAATTTATTCCACCTCTGTTATTCAAACTCAGGTCTTATCAGTAATATTGATCGGTGCATCCTTACTCCTATAAGAGTAGTTACCATTTTAACAGAGGGGTTAAAGAAATTCCCAATTTACAGTTTCATTCTGCAAGCCTTTTTCTTAAAGAGAAAATGCAGATAACAATATCTCCTTACGCAGCTTGTACATGAGCCCAAGTAGGCCAATTGTTGTAACCATGCTCTAATACCGATTTGTCACACACCCACTACGGCATAATAGATTTTTTTCCTTTTTCTCGAGGGATAGAATCCCCGAAGTCCTACGGGGGCCTAGCGCAAGCTAGCTCTTCCCTTGTCCACCTCCATGTGATTGTTGGTTACAACCACAGGCCAAACAAACTAGGCGGATTTTCACATTTCGTGACTCAGTGATACAGGCACGTAAAGTCTTTCGACTCTGCAAACCCCGAAACCCGAAATCTCACCTTCGAGGAGATCGATGGCTGCGAGTCTCCCCCTGCTCTGACGGTCGTGGCCATATCGAGATTTTGGTAACTGGGAGTTCATAAAGCAAGAGAGTCGATTCTTTCGACTCTTCAAACCCCAAAATCTGAAATGGGCTAAGGTACTCGGCTCCACCCTTGTCTCAGTGTCATGTGACCTCCGGCTAGGATGCAAGTCTTAGCGCCTTTCTCTTTTGGGTTTCGCGACTTCGCAATTCCCACTGCAACTGTTTCTTACCTTTTGGAATGTCGAACCCTGAAATGCGATATAGGTCAACATGGTGTTGACTCCTTCCCTGTGACGAGAACACGCCACCTGTCACCTCCACGTGACCCTTGTTTTGGGATGTACCACCTGTCCGCTCGAGCCATCGGATTTCAGGACTCAAGAGAACAACGAACTGTCATCCCCTTCTCTCTACAAACCCCGAATTCCGATACACAGGTTCTTGTACGAGATCCAACAATCCCCGGTGGTTTGGATCCAACGGTCTAGATTCTTTCAGAGTTTTCCCTGAACTCGGGCCGCTCACCACGCGTCTCCTCCGATGGATGTTCTAGACCCTTTTGAGACTCCTCCTTTCTACCACAGAGCGTGTCAGGGTTTCAGGCATCAGGATTTCGCGACTTGCGAAAACAAGGGATCTTGCCCTTTGGTTTCCCGGGTGTCGAAACGTCGAAACCTATTCACTCTATATTGATTCGGGGTTTCACATACCGGGCTTTCACGAATTGTGAAGACTTGCCCTTGGGTTTCCTGGGTGCCAAAATGTCGACCGACAGCCATGTGTTCTCTACAAATGGACGATCCAGGTAACTCCCCTGGATATTGGGATCTACGGTCCCAATTCCTTTGTTATTTGTGAAGGCCAAAAAAAAGGGTTTAGGCATTAACACCTACGTTCCTTCCTCCAATCTAGCGGTCATGACAGACCTCAGATCCTCCAAAAGGATCTCGTCCGTTCATCAGGCAAACGAAAGGGTACTCTCTTTCGATATTTGAAACTCGCTATCCTTCCTAAACTTCATCAACTATGAAGGACTTGAGAGTGTTGCGCTCTTTCTCCTAGACTTGACTCTTAGAAGAGTCTTCAACCCAACTATTGCGCTCCTTCATCAAGGGGTTCTGGGGTTATATTTGATCGCAGAGAGCCTGTTCTTAATCGACACTACCTCTCATGAACTTAACGAACTCCGTCCTTCAAGGGACTCATAACGACTAGGCGAGTAAACCATCGTACATGCAACTACGCCTAAGATCAATGAGCTCATAGTTCGTGGCTCTAGCTTAAGACACTACAGAACTCCAGAATTTATTGGAACAAGTCATGTATGAACCCTATGATTCCTTTCTTGCCTAATTATATGACTCAACAGAAAATAGAAGGGATATAGTATATCCATTAAGAATTCATTCACATTCCTGAAAGAAAGCACAACATACCAATTCATACACTGTTACAACTAAATTACACAGGGTGAGAATTCACTTATCTATTACAGGTTGTCACCAACCAACTGACTTTGGGTGTTCATCCTTCCACCCGACCATAGGCTCAGAGAAATTCAATATTAGCACTCTGGCCAATCCCGTGCCAAGACATGATATCACCAAGGAACTCTCACTCTTCTCGAGGGTTCTCTCTATGTTTTCAGTTTCTGTTCGAGTCCTGTTTTCTACAACTCAGGGATTTCTTGCTCGCTTGTGGCATCAGCGAGGTTTCTCGGATGCCCTTCAACATCAAGGTTGCGGATTTCTGTTTTTGATTCGTTGGAGAGCTCTACGCCTCTCCCTTGCAAGCTCTTGTTCTCTTCTGGTGTCTGGTTTCTCTCTCTCTTGCTTCCTCCATGTTTATAATTGTCACCTTCCTTCTGTCAGAAGGAAGCTCGGGTCCACCTGGTCTATTAGACCCTGTGGTACTTTAGGATGATTTCCTGTAGCTAGACCATTCTCCCATTCATGGGGGTGGTTGGTAGTTCAACCACTGTTCCTTGCCTCATTAATTGATTTCTCTCCCCTAGTGATATCATGGCCAGTACTTTCAAGGCTTCACCCCCCCAATAGTCAATTATTGGCAACTCAAACAATAACACATTTACATTGTCCTCATGCATTAGCATGGTAATTCCTATTTTATTATTAATTACAAATTGGGGAAAACAGGGTGTTAAAACTTTGGAGACCAACACCCGCAACAAGGTCGATGGTCGAAATGTAGATCACAAAACTTGGGGTGAGAAGTGAATATCATGCAAATGGAGAGTGAAAGTTCGAACCTGCAAAACTGAAATATGACTAAGTGTTAAAATGAACTTATGAAATAAGTAAATGGGTGTAAATGAAATCTCGCCAACCCGTGAACCCGCGAAACTGAAATATTACTAAGTATAGTAACCAAAAAGGGAGAAAATAATTTGGATAGAAGAAAAAGGGAATAAGGGGAGGTTTAGAAGAGGGAAAAGAAATGGAGTAAATAAGTAGGGAAAATAGAATGTGGAAGGAAAGCATGGAAGCACAAAATGGTCTCAACAATAGTTTTTATGGATTACAAAGAGTTATGAGATAACAAATGGTCTTTAAAGAACCATGATGAAGATTTGTATCGACATGAAACTCAAATATTGTAATTCGATAAAAATTAAGGGAGGAGGGACCAAATTTGAGTCCCTTCGAGGAAGTATTCATGGAGATTCTTCTGCAAAAAAAGAAACATATAACAATAGTTGAATCTAAATTGGAGGAACATAGAATATTCATTAGTGAATTCTTCCAACAATCGCAGTTGGATGTAGGCATTATGGTCCAATCCTTTCCTTCAAAATCTATTTATCAATATATTCAAGCAATCTAATTTTAAATTCACGGAAGAAACAACCTCAACAAAGATGCCATACAATTCAATAGATCCTCAAGGTTCACAACACTAGCTTTTTTGTCTTTCTTAATAATCTATATTTATGTTTTTTAAGTTCATATTATATCAAGGTAATTACTATACTTTATAATTACTATAAAGTATTACTAGGCATGGATGGATAGGGAGGCTTACGTACCCCAATTTATGCTTCTTCACTAGTTAGTCGTACCTGAATGGATAGGCAAGCTAGTTATGCTTACTTTCACCCTGGAGGTATGTCGATGGTAGACACGTCTTACTGGGCATATTAAGGATTCATTGAGGTGCGTCAAGTGGCTCCTTCGAACCTTGTACTCCCTTACCTCTTATATATTATAGCGCCATAATGCTCCCAAGTATTCAAGTATTCATCAGTGTACCCCTAGTTAGCCCCGCTAGTTAACCTCGCTAGCTCCTGCTCATTTAGAGTTACTTGCTTCATGGAATAATGCCTCAGCCAATAATGGTGTAACACCCTGTTTCCCCCAGATTGTAAATATAACTAAACTGGACAAGGACTATGGAAAAACTCATAAGTATGAATATGTGATGTAAATGGACCTGCAGGAAGAGGTCAATGAATGTAAATGACAATTTGAATTTATTGTAGAACTGCTGAGAGGGGATGTGCGGAATAGAGACCACGATGGTGGTGGAGGGCACCTAAAAAAGGGGCGTTAAATTCCACCAAGGATTAAAGACCGT
>SNQJ01S0024425.1:28735-40901 GCA_010110895.2 Picea sitchensis
CGGTCGTAAAGGCAGTGAACCACAGGCTTGGCCTGGGGAGCTAATGTGTGAGGAGTGCATCAGAATTCGGAGCATCGTGGGTCATAGGGGTGAATGAGTTTTAACCTTAGAAACCCCGAATCCCGATATTGAACCAGGGATTGACATTTCGCTAATGCCGGTTTGTGGAGATTTCTCATTTGTGGGAGATTAACCCCAATTTTTTTTAAATTACGATAGTGGGTGTGTTACAAATGGATTTATTATGCCTTGCTTCATCGAAGAATTAAGGTATTGGTTTTGGAGAACAATTGAGGTTCACCCAAAACCGCTATGGGAGAACAAGTATAGACACTTATTATAGGCAGTCCATAAGGCAATCTCTTCCTCAAGTATTTGATAGATCAGTCCAGAGCGTAGTACAGGAGTGCCCTTAGGTTACCCTGATGAGCGAGTTTGTACTATTTTGTTTCACTAACTGAACCTTCAGACCATTTAGCGATCTCAGCCCATCCTAACGCTAAGATGGGCACTCACGGGCACTCATTCATCTACGTAAGCTCTTTATACCTTCCTCACCCTCCTTTGTCAGGTGAGTTGCGACTCATACTACTTATCCTTGGCCTTCCTTGGGTTCAACTTGACATCTTTAGCATCAAGATGGTCGCGACTTCCTTACCAATTCTCCTGTCCTAAGAACATTTTCTTTCTCATCCCTCGGAAAGGAGACCTACATATTTAGCCCAGCTACCATGCCCTCCACAAGCTCATTGATTGAGGGGAAGCAATAGCGACATTACCATCATGGCATTTACTTTTCGGCGTGACCATGAGCCTCCCTTCGGTCGGAGGGACATCCTTTAATTGTGATAAATCTTACAAGGAAAGGAGAATATTTTCTTTTATGGTCAAGCAAAGCATTAAGACTCGCAAACAAAGGGACTGGTACGTTAGTGTTTCGGAAGGGATCTCTGTAAGATAAGAGAATAGGGACCTTCCCTAGAGTACCCAAGGACACATTAGCATTACCGTTAAGAACAAATATACACATTCATCTAGGGAACCTAGGAGCATTATAGCAAGCAAGAGAGATTCTGAAAGCCAAGCAAAGAGCTTCCACCTAGGGAACCTAGGAGCATGAACATAACCTAGGAGCATGAAGGGACTTCCTTCAATGGTTAGAATTGACAAGGAAACCTTCAATTGTGAGAATTACCAAGGAAGGAAAGGATCTTTCTCTTTATTACTAGTAGATTTTATATCTTTAGTTAAACAAGGATTCAAGCATTTATTTAAGCACAGGTCCAAGCATTCACCTTCCCAATCAAAGAAGGAAAGAGATTTCTTACCATCCATCTACGTCCATATACAATTATCCTTCCACCGTCCATACAGCGGCTTCACTGCCGTCACAACGACTCAGGAAAGAGATTAATTACCATCCATGAACATTGTCGTATGACCGTCCCACTGTGGCATTACCTCCATGAACTCTGTCGCATTACCTTATAGCTGCTAAGCCTTCTAGTTGCCTATTTATTAACGTCTCCCTTTCACCGCATCCTTTTAATGGATATCCATTCCATCAGACTAGTTTTCATGGCCTCCTCACTATCCATCAGACTGAATACCCTTTATTAAGGAAATATATTGATTATCGATATAATACAATGACTCTAGGATTTATTTTTGCCCTATTAATTAATAACTCACGAGTTGAGTCAATATGCAAAATATTTATTATGTGTCATTCGCCTATTTATTCCCCTCAAATTTGTTTGGTCCTAAAAGGTGATACCCTCAAAGAGCTCAGGCAGGTAACTGACTGAAAGGTAAACCTAGTCCTGAAAGGTAAACCCAGAAAGGTCCTGATCAACCTTAGATAGAATAAAGAGAAAGCACAACACCATGGCTTACTAGATGGTAGTGGGAGAAAGCGCACTACGAATAGATTGATCTTGATATAGATGGTAGTGGGGCACACATGGATATAGTGAGGTGAACAATAGAGCATGGGGAGGTTAACAATTGCTCTCTTGAGAAGCTATTATATACCTCCAGCCTTCGGTATAAATGATACGTCTCTAAGGGTCTCGTTTATATACTCTGGGCATACCTTATTTTATGGTACAAGTTACTGCACCTAGGTATGGGTAAAAACTGACCCCAACAAGTGATCGGGGCTTACTATCTTGTGATCCATCTCTCTTGTTGGGCTCAAGGATTTTAAGGAGCCATCCCCCATATTTTTAACGACCATTCTTTCATTATTTCCTTGCAAAGGATTGAGGGTCTGGTATATAAATGATAGGGTTGACCAATTGAGATAATCACTCTGGGAGAGTCTTGCTAGGCCTGTATGTCTCCTCAGTCTCGGTTGGTATCGCTCAGTGGGAAGCACCAGTCAGTGTTAAGCATTGAGTTGGAAGCAAGGGTAAGCTGAGTCATCAGGAAACAAGGCCATTGGTCAGTGGTAAGCATTGAGTTGGATAGCATGGATCCCCCTGTGTTTTCTCACTGGGTTGGACCATCATGTGTCTTTCTTTTCCGTTAGATGGGGTTGTCTTTCTTGTCCCTTCACAACCGGTGTTGATCAGTCTTACTCGATTGGTATCTCTTGACTGGTATCAACCGCTCAGTGGGATGGCTCCGGGTGGATCTTGCCTGCCTAGATTGATCAACCTGGGTTTGGATCGATCCTTCCTTGGTCTCTATCTTGGCTGGATGTGATTGCTTGGGCGAATGTGACCGGTGTTTGTTTGATCACCAGTCGCCGAGTGTTTGCAAGTCCCTCCTTGTCCTTCCTGGGGTTAGTTCGATACTTGTCTCAATGCCTCTATCCAGTGCTTGGTAGATTAGTGGGTGGTGTTGATCGAGTGGTTTTACCGGGGATGGAGCCCGTCCTTCCTCCATCCTGGGAAGCACAACCCGTGACCTTTTCTCGAGCAAGCCTGTGTCCATCTTGCCTCTAGCTAGTGTGCTATGTGTTGGATGTTACGAGCACCTACCTTTGAGGGCCATCATAAATAAAATGAAACGACATCGGTAAGAAGGTAAGAAAAGAATGAGTTTATGCCAGGTGAAAAGGGGGTATTGGAACCCACAACTTGTTGACTTGTAATCCTCCATAAATTTGTGAACTAAAGAAAAATTCTCCTTTTGATGTACTTTTTTTCTATGAGTTTTTCTCAACTCTTTATTAATACAATATTTTATATTTATTGTTAAAAATAATTAAAATTAAAAATAATTATAATAATTCCTTTTTATATATATTAGTATTAATATTAATACATATCTTTAAGGAGACAATAATATTATTTTATAATTTTGGTGGTCTAATTTGCTATCATAAATAGTAAATAAAAGACATAATGTGATTACCCATTAATATCTAGATATAAGTTAAATGTTGAGCACGATTATCTCATTTGAAGTTTCTATTTTAAATCTTAAAAATTATAAAAGACTAACTCATGTTTGACAATATTAAGAAGTTGATAGGGTGTACCTTTCTTGTTTATTACCATACCACAACATCTAGTGCACTCTTTTACGAGGAGACTATGGGAAATCCATGTAGAATATAGTAACAAAATCATGTTAATGAAAGTAGGGTGAGTAATTCAAGAAGGAATGTCTAACATATTAAATTTTTTGATTAAATATTTTTATGGTTTAATGGATTTTGTACAAATATGAAAATATATTATAACTATTTTTTTTATGGTTTTAGGATGAGTAAGTGAACAAGGAAGGTCTAAAATATTAAACTTTTTGATTAATATATAAAATATTTTTTTATGGTTTTTTGAATTTTATAAAAATATAAAAATATATTATAAATTTATAAATTGTATTTTTATATAAGTATATATAAGTGGATTAACTTTTAGTTAAGAAATATGGAAAATTTTAGAAGTGTTAATTAAGAAATTTTAAACATTTTAAAAATATTTATGAGACTATGGTTGTGAAAATAAGAAATATAATATAAATTAAGTTATTATTAGTTTTAGTTAATAAATATTAAAAATTTACACACAAAATATGGTTTTAATAATAACTATAATTATTATTAGTAAACATATTTTTATACTAATATATTTGAATATTTGAGAATTTAAACATGGAATGAATACTTGGATGATATTTAACAAAGCTTCCATGTTTGTTTAAAATAGAATAATGTTTTATTCCATTCCTCATCTTGTTTATCCAATCTTATATGAAATTAATAGAGTAATTATTTATTTCATTCGTCATCTTGTTTATCCAATCTTACATAAAATTAATAGAGTAATTTTTTTATTTCACTCCTCATCTTGTTTATCCAATCTTAGTCTCACATTAATTTCAACTAGCATGATGTTTATACTAGAATTTTATTTAGCATATACTTTCATTAAAAATGTTAGTTAAGATTGGTTTTAAGCTATGCACAAGTAACACATTATTACCAATTTCAAGTATTTTATATTTAATTTAACTTTTATCTTTAGACTATGTACAATTACTACGTTAAAATATGATTGCATTGTGTAGGAAATCTGGAAGCATAGACTTGTACACATATCCATGTAGATTCAAGTGCTTTATCATTAGTGTGTAGGTTTTTCTAGTTTGTCATAATGTACATTGAGATTTCTGGATATAAATCATGTTAGGAGTTTTGAAACGTCCAACATTTTGAGTGGACACTCCACTCATCTTCAGGAAAAAAACAACCAATATTTTTTTGATGGGTGAAGTGTCCACTTAAAATGTTGGACATTTCAAACCTCCTAACATGATTTATATCCAGAAATATCAATGAGCATTAGTCTATTATTAATTATGCTAGCATTGAATTATAAACTCACCTTAGCACTATCAAATGTATAATATTAATTATGCTAGCATTGATTTATAACCTCACCTTAGCACTATCAAATGTATAAGTTGTCATTGTTAACATTAAGTAATGGATTGTGTGTCTAACTTACATTGTATGTATCTAATAACCCAAATGCACAATCAAAACAAAAAACATGACTTACATTGTATGTATCTAATAACTCAAATGCACAATCAAAACAAAAAACAGACCACCTTAAATAGGGTGCTAGGTTTTCCACCATATTCTTATGGACTTTCAATGATTTGATTAAACTCTTTTAGCTAAAGCTATCACATCCACCCTTAACTTATCCAAAAGAGCTTTAATCAACGTCGATCCTCCTTTCCTCTCTTAACTGTGCCTTATAAAGATACTTCTTTAATCCCTTATAAAGACACTTCTTTAGTCCAAAAATGCCCTCTTGTCTTTCTTTATCCTCCAAAAAAAATATATTAGCTTTGCAATATCTTCCGTCCTTATGCCCTCTCAACATCCCAACCCATCTAGGATTACACATGACTTATCATACAATTTTTAGTGTTTTCTTTGGTTGAATACACGGATTACACCCACTCAACAATGTTTCAAGGATGGTGTTACTCGATGAATAGAAAAACAAGGGATTAATATTGATACTTATCTACTATTCTACTTTGTATTTTCATGGATAAAAGCTAAGTGGAAGTTAATGTGTTTTCATAGATAAAAACTAAATATCTTCTTTCTCATGGATATAGAGAAAGTTCCATGAAGAAGGTAATAGATTATAGTGGGATGCATTGTTAATCTAATTTTATTAATTTATAAAAATGTTTTTATGTGTTGTTGGAAAATATCATAAAAATTAAGAGGGTAATATATTATTGTGGAAAATATCATGGAAGGTAATATATTATAGTGAGATGCATTTTAATCTGATTTTACTAATTTATAAAAATAATTAATAAAAATGTTTTTATATGTTCTTGGAAAATATCATGGAAATGTTGAAAGTAATATAGTATAGTGGGATGCATAGATAATCTAATTTTATTAATTTATAAAAATACTTTGATGTGTTGATTGAAAATATAGTTTATTATTGTGAAATGTTTATTTAGTCTATTTTTATTAAATTATTAAATATTTATTGGATATAAGTTTGATGAATTTTTTAATTTATTTCTTAATGAAATTTAACTAATTTATATAAATGTTTTTATATATTTATAGAAAAATATAATGTATTATTATGAGATGTTTATTTAATCTATTTCTATTAAATTCTACAATATTTATTCGAAATAAAATTAATGATAAACTCTGCATTTATTCTTCAATTCATTCTTTATAATATATGATTTCTCTTGTTTTCTTTTATTTAATGTTTATTAGAGATAAAATTGATGATAAACTTTGCATTTATTCTTCAATTCTTTCTTTGTAACATATGATTTCTCTTGTTTTCTTCTATTTAGTAATTATTATTATGGTGTGTATACATAGATATTGATTGTCTATTTTATATTTATTTTGTAAGTTAAAAATCGTTGTATTACTTTAGGTGGAACAAAATCCTTATGTACACATCTTGCTGGAGATTGGGTTGCCTAAAAAAATATTGTATATATTGTTCAAAAGGTCTATATTCTTTATGAAAAGAAAACTGGAACAAGACTACCCTACAATTCATACCCTAAAATTTCTATTATTCCCTCGATAGTAACCTTTCCCTCTTTTGGAGTGACCACAAATGTGCACCATGAATATCCTTGTGGTGCCAAATAACCTACTAGGTTGATGAAATCCAGCGTCGAGAGCAGAGCCAGCTAAAACACATGCCAATTACAGCCTAAGCCATCAGACTATCGATATAATGTTGTGTATCTCGGGCTGGGGTCTCATCGCAATGAAACTATCGATATAATGTTGTCTATCTCGAGCGGGGGTCTCATCGCAATGAAGTTTCAGAGTAAATGTCATTGTAACCAAAGTATTTTCGAATTAATTCCCTATCGCTTGAATGGTACCTTGAATCCAACATATTAAAACTTTCATATGACGCAGAATCCCATCATAGTAATTGTCCATCTAGAGGAGGTAACGACCAACTACCTCCACGTGCCTTCTTGAGGATCGATTGATAAGAACAAAGTTTAGGCACCTCACTTATTGCATAGGTTTGGTTGGTTTGTGTATCAAGAGGGTAAGAAAAGAATATTGAGTAGAAACTAGAATTAACACTTATACATTAGTGATCAAGACCATTGGGAAATGGATTCATTTGTTAACATTCGGTTGGTTGGTGGATCAAGAGGTCATTGGGAAATGGATTCCTTTGTTAACATTCAGTTGGTTGGTAGATCAAGAGGGTAAGAAAAGAATATTGAGTAGAAACAAGAATTAACATGTATAGATTAGTGATCAAGACCATTGGGAAATGGATTCATTTGTTAACATTGGTTGGTTGGTGGATCAAGAGGGTAAGAAAAGAATATTGAGTAGAAACTATAATTAACACCTATAGATCATTGATCAAGACCATTGGGAAATGGATTCATTTGTTAACATTTAGTTGGTTGGTGGATCAAGAGGGTAAGAAAAGAATATTGAGTAGAAACGAGAATTAACACCTATAGATTAGTGATTAAGGCCATTGGGAAATGGATTCATTTGTTAACATTAGTTGGTTGGTGGATCAAGAAGGTAAGAAAAGAATATTGAGTAGAAACTAGAATTAACACCTATAAATGAGTGATCAAGACCATTGGGAAATGGATTCATTTGTTAATATTCTGTTGGTTGGTGGATCAAGAGTGTAAGAAAAGAATATTGAGTAGAAAAAAGAATTAACACCTATAGATTAGTGATCAAAACCATTGGGAAATGGATTCATTTGTTAACATTGGTTGGTTGGTGGATCAAGAGGGTAAGAAAAGAATATTGAGTAGAAACTAGAATTAACACCTATAGATTAGTGATCAAGACTATTGGGAAATGGATTCATTTGTTAGCATTCGGTTGGTTGGTGGATCAAGAGGGTAAGAAAATAATATTGAATAGAAACGAGAAATAACACCTATAGATCAGTGATCAAGACCACTGGGAAATGAATTCATTTGTTAAAATTCTATGGATCAAACGAAATTGAGTTGAATATGATAAGATAATTGGTATTATGACATATAGAAAAAAATGAGAAAAAATATGAATCATAAAGTGACCTATGCTAGATCAACCCCATATATAAACATAAATGTTTTATGGGCATTGAATGGAGAATGTTTGACAGGAACCATAGGCAAATGCAACGAAGCTTCACTACATGAGAATATATAAATCATGAGCAATCAGTGATGCTCAATAAGTGTTATTTATTCAAGTAAAATCATAAAATAAGATAAAGAACAATGAATATTATGTAACTCAATAAGTGTTATTTATTCAAGTAAAATCATGAAATAAGATAAAGAACAATGAATATTATGTAAATTGATGATAAATCTCTTAGGAATATTTTAAAATAAAAATCTAATAAAGAACAAATGCCATTGGACTTACAATGATACTATTCATACCATCTTCTATTTTATTCTAACCCCTTTCTTGCTTGCAAAAGGAAGTCCCCTATTTTCAGTGTTCAAATGTTTCTCTGTTCAATTCCTTTCTAGTAGTGTGGATTTGAATGCTAATTTGCTGGCTGGAAATCCTGGATTTGCTTTGATCAAATATGGAACTGATTTTTGGAGATAAGGATGTTTGGAGAAGACTCAACACTTCTTGTATTAGCTGGCTCAAATTATCAAGGAGGGAGATAGATTGAATTCCTAGGTCGAACTGATGATATAGATGCTCCATTGGCTCGACGTCTTTTAGGAAAATGAAATTTAGAAAAAAAAATGTTTTATAGATCCACCCAAAGATCCCAATCCATTCCTTATTTTGGGAAATTGCTGGTATTGCACCTAATTGGGTGTGTTCTGGAAAAAAAATCCATGTTTCAAATTTTTGAAATTCCTCCTCATTGGGTCAGGAATCTCGAAAGAAGTTGGCCTCTAAAATAATCTCGTAGAGAACTTCTGGTAATACATTTGAATTTTCGTGTATGAAAAGTCGCTACGTGAAGTTTTGAAAT
The DNA here is from genome assembly GCA_010110895.2 of Picea sitchensis. Classification (NCBI taxonomy): domain Eukaryota; kingdom Viridiplantae; phylum Streptophyta; class Pinopsida; order Pinales; family Pinaceae; genus Picea; species Picea sitchensis. Next base: position 37,708 of record SNQJ01S0024425.1, read on the forward strand.
AATTTCAGGTAGCACCAATTTTATAGCTTTAAAACTCTTCATTGTTTGGTTTCAAGTAGTGCTACTACAAGTCATTCAAAACTTTAGAACAAACCAAACCAAACCAACTCAATTTTTCAAACATATCATACTCACTCAATAAAACTTTAGAGAAGTTAAGAAAATTTTGTCACTCAATAAGAGTTTAGAGATGGTAAAGAAAAATTTTCAATACAAATTAGGTGATAACACCTCCCCTCCATGTGATTCTTAATCATAACGTCCTTCTAACACCCCATCATAATAAAATCTATTTCTTAAATTTTGTTTTAAATATCAATACCATTTATTTTTAATATTGATTGTTTCATATCTCTAGAAATTTCATATCAGTACTTTTTTAAATTTCTAAAAACTTTTAAATTAAAAAACTATAGAAATAAAAACTTTATGAGAAAGAAAAGATATAATGTCTTATGTTTCTTTTTACTTCCAACTCATATTAAATATATTGTTAATGAATTAACCCACTTCTTACATTATATACACTTCTTACATTGTATAGAATCAAAAAACAAGTGTAATAAACATTCGAGCCTATATTAATTTAATTAGATTCTTAATGAATTAATCCAATTGCATATAAAAGTATGAAGTGACGATAATAAACATTTGACTCTATCTCTATTGTATTGGCCCAAAAAAACCATGGTCTTTGGCCATGCGACCTTACCTTACATTCCTCACTAATTATATCTACATTTTATGGCCGCGACGATCCCGTTTGAACATAGTTCATGTCCCCACTCCTGCCTTTGTTTTCCTTCCCCTCTACTTGGCCTCATCTAAGTGATAAATCGCACTCCATAAACACTCCACCAACCCATACTTCATCTAAATCTTAATATTCGTATACATCTTCATACACGGTACTACGTAGTATCGTTTCTCAACCTTCTTATCCATCGAGTTAAATGAGCACATAAACTAATTTTGTATGTATTTTTTCAAAACGATACTCTTTAATTCTCATTTTTTCCTAAAATAATTAGTCCATAAAATTAATTTTGTATGTTTTTTTTTATCAAAACGATATTTTTTAATTATAATTTTTATTAAAATAATTAATCTAAATTTTATAATAATTAATCTAAATTTTATAAGATAAAAGTATTATACTTTAAAATGATTAAAATTTTCTAGAAATTATATAAAATCCTTGAATATTTTTACAAAAAATTTTAAACATTTATAACATTTTAAGATTTAGTGAAATTTCTCAAAATTTTTACACTTTGATATAAATATAAATTCTTAAAAGTATCCTATAAACACCATAATATGTAAATCCATTTCTCCCATATAATATTTTTATGGGATATAGAGATTTGAATGGGGCTTCATTCAAATTAAAAGCAATTCCAATCAATTTGTGGAAAATTGAGAGATTTGAATGGATATATAGTGTTAAGTGTTAGGTATATAGTGTTAAGTTCGGTTTGACTTTCTATTAGTTTATGGTTGGCCATAAAATATACACTTCTTTATCTAAAATTTTAAAAAATAATGAATAATTTTAAATTTTAAATCTCATTTATCTAATATTTTATTGGCCAAAAACTTTGAAATCTTATTGTTGCCTTTACTTACCCTAATATTATTGTAATAAATATTTTTATGATCTATTTATTTCATACCTAGTCCTCCTCTCCTTCTCTCCTTAAACAATACTTTCATTATTATATTGAGCAGTTATATGCTAAAGTGAAAGCAATTCTAATCAATTTATGGTAGATTGAGCAGCCTGAATGAGTATCTAAAGCATTAGCGAAACAGACAGTTCACACGTGGTATTCATAAAACAGTATGTGAATTTTTTCACATCAACATTTAAGAAAGGAGTTCAACGTATGCACGCCACAAGTGTTATTAAATTCGAAAATCTGTAGTCGTATGAAAAAATCTAAAATAATGGTTGATCGCATCATTCACTAAGTACTTGACGCTCCAGTAAAATGTCCTCATCTTTTGGTGGTGTGCTACAGCCTACCCGTCTTCGCCTTTAAATCGATGAGAATTTCTTCTTATTGGCATTAGTTCTACTCTGTTATCACGTTTTCCTTTGAACTTGTCGAGTGATCAGGATGGCATCTAAAACTGCTAGTTCCATGAATTTAAGGCTTCTGGTGAATAAGAAAAGTCTGAAGATATTGTATGCAGAAGCAGGAAAGGATTTTGTAGATCTTCTCTTTAGCTTTCTCACATTGCCAACCGGTTCTGTTATCAAATTGCTTTCAGCGTTGAATTGCGCACCGATAATTGGCTGCCTTACGAATGTTTACAACAGCGTAGAAAAGCTCCAGACTGTGTTTATGAATGCCGAGAAATCCCATTTACTGGAGCCAAAGGCCATGGCTACCCATTCTAATGACATCCTTAGAATACAGTCGTCTCCCACTGTTTATTACGTTTGCGGTTCTCAGAGTTACACTTCTCAGCGTCGCGGTTACAGTTGCGGTCACGGTGATACTATTACTACCCATTATATGTCCACCCGAAGTGGTGACCGCTGTGCCTGCGGCCAAACTATGACATATGGGGTGCAATTGCAGAACCCCTCCAACGAGGATAACACTAATAACGCAGGAAGCAGCTGGGGAGGTTATGTGAAGGAGACGGTTACCTTCATAATCACGGATCACTTGGAGATCTCTCCCTCTTCAACCATCACTAGCCTTAACTTGCTGAATAAGCTCAATGTCAAAGATTTAGCGGATTTGGCTGAGCGAAATGTGAGTGTCGGTCCCAATGAGGTAAGGAAATACTACACTCGTTATAGTTAGTTTGTGTTCATAATGCTCTTAATGGGAAGGCGGTAATAATTCTATGTTTATTAGGCACTCAAGCTGCTTGGGGCTTCTCTAGTTTCCACCACGCCTCTAAACGACGTTTTTGGTGTTGCTGTCTCCACAAGTAGATGAAGGTAACGGTGATTTGATTTGATGTCCATAATTGCAGGAAGGAGATGTGTTGTTTGCCTTCTAATATTTGTTGGTTGTCGACATTACTTATGTCGCCTTTGACCTAAAATTTATGTCTTTTCGACCTAAAATTTAAGTCTTTATGTCTTTTCGTGTTACAGGGGAAGGTGTCTCAAGTAACATAGGGGAATAATGAACACGAAGGGACTAATGTGGTACACACATTTTGAATAG
>SNQJ01S0024425.1:42614-68791 GCA_010110895.2 Picea sitchensis
GCTAAAAGTGTGATATTTTCTTTCTAATATAATTTTGAATAACTGTAATTATTAAATATAGAAATATTAAATCAATTTCTGTGATGATAATTTTTTTGAAATTTACATTAAATATAAAAATATTGGTATCTTTTCTTTTTAATGTTATTGATTATTATTATTTAAATAGTTTAAATCAATTTTTAACTTATATGTTCTATATCAAAGTAATTTATGTGATAGTAACAACATTAAAATATGAATATGTTCTATATTTTTTTTTTCTAAGTGTCTAATATACAATTAAAATATGAATATAATAGCTTTTGCTCCATTGTAATCTGTTCAATTATCTAATATACAATTAAAATATGAATATAATAGCCTTTGCTTCATTGTAATCTCTTCAATTATCTAATATACAATTAAAATATGAATATAATAGCCTTTGCTCCATTGTAATCTCTTCAATTATCTAGGCATGTGATAGTATGTCATCTTTTAAACATATCTAGATTTAAACTATTTCAAAATATAACATGAACTATTTCAGACCATTTCTTGTTAAATTTATTTTTAACATGAACTATTATTTTAGACAGTTTTTGTGAAATTTGTTCCATTGGGTCTTTAGCTTCCCAGATAACAAAATATTTTGTATAGTTAACACATCTACTTTCCTCGTAAGTTTCTTCAATCTCAGCTCCTAAGTTTAATAGTTTTTTTCTTCAATGTATCAGTTACCCTTCATCCATTATGACGGTGCTATAAATCTACAACATGATAAATGGCTTATACGCTGGCATTAAAATATTTTCAGTTTTAATCTATTGTCGAGGTTCGTGCACAGTACAGATCGGGTAGTCGATTCCTTTGCAGGCAATTATTCAATTATTATTTGGAATATAGCGTTTGATTCGTAATTAAAAGATTGTTTGATAAGATTTGTCCAGATTGGGAGCACTCTAAATGAGATCTGTTCAGTTGTATCTATTTTAAATCACAATCTTGAAAAGCGAGTGATGGCCATAGATTAGTTTTGATGGGTTAATTCGAGAGCAATTTTTTTTTAGTTATTTTTTCGATAAGTTTTGGAGTTATTCATTTTTAAATTTGGGTTGGTTTAAAATGGGACAAAATTTCTGGATAATTTTTTGAAATGCATAGAATTTTAATCCATACTAAATTTAAACTACTCCTGAAAATCTGACAAAATTCAGGCCCATTTTTTTACCTGAAAAATGAAACTCTGAAAAAATAATTACTTTCTAATTAGCCTACTCCTAAATCTGATGGATCATTCCAAGATATAAAGGCAATTCGGGTTCTCGTAACTGTAAGATAAAAAAATCAATGTATAACCACGGCCTCGATTACATTAGGAAATAAGCAGAATGTTGAAGATTGGGCCGACTATTGACAGAACTTTTCTATGAAGAAATTAACATGAAGGAATATTATTAATGTAGATTGTTTGACAAGATTTGTGACGGAGTTAAGCCAGAGATACTAGCTATGATACCATATAATAAAACAGAAAAGTAAACATTTTACACAGATTAAACAACAAAAATATTTGTATTATTTTTTTATTTTTACACAATTATATAATTGGATTCAGATTCAATATATTTTAAACATAGAGAAAAGGGTTACTAGAATAAAAAAAATATTTTTCTAATTGATTTTTAGACTTATTTCCTGATTGCTTGCTAGATTGCTCCTCTATTTGAATGAGAATATCAGCTCGTCTATCTCTTTGAGTGTAACATTACCATAAAGGTAAACTCTTCTTTTCATTACAGAAATTGCATAATTAGAGGGATTGAGAGAATCTCTCAACAACCTCCGACAACAGATTAACATTATCATAAAGACCAACTCTTCTTTTCCCCTTGATCAGATTGACTTGTTGGTCAGTCAAGATAGAAATTGCACAATTAGAAGGATTGAGAAAAAATTTCAACAACCTCCAACAGATTAACTTCCAACAAGTTCAAACCAAACCCAAACCAATTCTATTATAAACATTATTACAACAAGATTGCACTCTAAAGATTATTTTTAATATAAGCTAAGCTAATCTAATCTGATCCGTTGTTAAATATTTTTTTGAAACATAGCGTTAGCCTTTTTCAACTCTTCTTCAATTTGTAAGTAAATTTCTTTGATTTTAATAAAATTCAATTATGTTTTTATTCTTATAATTCCTTATTATTTAATAAATAATAAAATTTAAAATATCCTTTTAAACATTATATTTTTAAAATAAACTTGATTTAAATTTAAAATATTTATAAAAAAAATAAAAAAACTTGATTTAAATTTAAAATATTTATAAAAAAAAAATTAAAAATCCTGATCAATCCTTGCATTAGATTTTGAATACTACGTTACAAAGGGTCCTTATAATAGATGATTCCCAAATATAGTGAGCCCAAGAACTTTTGTGTAATTATAAATATATAAAGTTTCGAAATTTTAATTCATTATTTGTCTTGTTTCTTAGAGAAGTAACTAATTTTCTTGCGAAAAGAAATAAAAATATATAAATATACAGTCTCGAGGTTCGTGACGCCCATACAGGTCAAGTGGTCGATTCCTTTGTCCCTGTCTGTTTGAAAATCCCTGGTGCAGTTCTTCATAATTTGGAATATCGTGTTCCGTTCTTCTTCGATTTGTGAATGGAATTTTTTTGTTATCATATTTGTTAAGTTTGTTTAAATGAATTTTAAAATATAGTTTTGTTGTAATTTTTATATTTTTTTAATTAATAAATGATAAAATTAATAAAAAAATCTAATAATTATTCTTTTCATCATTAAAATTTTAAAATAATTTAATTTAAATTTATAAAAAGAAAAATCAACTTCACATTATCAAACATGTTTTATTACACATTGAAAATTATAAATTTTCAAAAAAACTCATCTTCACATACAAATCCACGTCATCAGATTATCAATGCATATTGGAAATATTCTGTTCCGTAACTAATATGCAATAACCTTGTAAAATAGTATTGGAAAATATTTAGATTCGAATAGTATTTGGAATATCAAGTAATAGTTCAAATAATATAGTAAGTCTAAGAGCATTTGTCGAGTTTGATATAAAAATTTATTAAATTTTGTTTATTTATTATTTGTTTATTTTTTAGTTCAAAATAATATAGGAAGTCTAAGAGCATTTGTCTATTTTTATATAAAAATTCATTAAATTTTATATATTTATTATTTGTTTATTTTTTATAGTGAAAAAATATATTTTTTATAAAAATAAATGAATTTTAATATTGTTNATGTGTTAATTGGATTTAGTTTGGATAATGGGGAAGAATGATTGTTATCCGCTCCATCACAAAGTTTTTTGAACTCATAATAAGTATATAGCTGTAATATGTCTTATTAAATTAAAAATTATATAATTGATTATACTTTATAAATTGATTTAATTATGATTATTATAATTATAATTATTGATTTAATTTAGTTTATAATTTCATTATTATATATAAAAAGAGAGAATTACATATTTCATGAATAGTTGTTCATATACACAAATTCATCTTCACTTAAATTTTAAAATAATTGAGCAACATCGTAAATTTGACATAACCCATGATAAATGTTACAATGTGAGTCAACCATTAAGGAGCATAACACTCTCACATAAGTCAACTAAGATGAATATAGCAATGCATCATACCTTTTATGAACATTACAATGAAACACAACCCTTCAAGAACATTGGAAAGTGATATAACTGTTAATGAATATCATAATGCAATATAACCACAAAGAACATCACAATTAAAAAAAGCCCTTCTAGACTATCACAATGCAACAAAACTGTGGATAGACATTGCAATGTAATGCAACCATTGTGTAACATAACAATTCAACTAAATTCAACTAACATTAATCTCGCAATGCAACATGACCATAGTTAACCGCAGTCAATCTTGGTCAACCATACTCAACCATGGTCAACCCAAGTCAACCATGGTTATGTTGACATACACCTTAGGACATAACCCAACCCTTCATAAATGTTGCAATGTGATAGAGAAAGGACTTAAACCAACCCTTCATTAATGTCACAAGGAAAAACCCAACCCTTGAGTAATACAATAGGACATAACCCAATTCTTCATTAATGTTGTAAGGAAAAAATATGCTAGAAACTTTGTTGGGAATCCAACACTCAACACAACCATAATCCCTCAACGAATTTTGCAATGTGACAAACATAACTCGGCATTACAATGTGACAAACAAAACCCAATCATGCAATATGTCGAACATAATGTGACATTGCAAAGTTTCGAACAAAACCTCATGTCATAATGTGATGAACACAACCCAACATTGTGGTGTGAAAAACATCCCCACGACACAATGTGAAAAAAATATTCGGACTTCCCATTCAAACCTAACCATTTACCAATGTCTCATTCGGATGTAATCCAACATAACCTGACATCGTAATGTGACAAACATAACCTCACGTCACAATGTAACGAACATATCCCAACATTGCAATTGAGCATAATTGTTTGCAAACATTACATTGTGATGCAATCAAAACTTTTTAACATTACATTGTGGTGATATCCAAACATGGAGCAATGCAACAGAGATGGTTGGTCCAACATAATCAAGCACAGTATACATGGTCAAAAAAACATAAACCATAGTCAATGTGGTCAAATGTGGCTAACTATATTGAACCATAGTCTTCCATATGTCGAACATAGTAAGCCCTTATCAACCATAAGTTGATCATATTTAACTATAATCAACTAGATTCAAGCATAGTCAACCAATATCAACATAACCAAACATCTTTAAAAAATATGTCTACTTTATAAATTGAATATACTTTATACTTTATAAATGTATTTGATTATAATTTTTAATAATTATTGGTTTAATATACTTTATAATTTTATATTTAATTATAGTTATAATTTCATTATAATATATATATTTCTAGAGACAAACAAAGAGAGAATTGCATACTTCATGAATAATTATCCATATACCTAAATTCATCTTTAATGAAATTTTAAAATAATTAAGCAACACAATAAATTTGACATAACCCATAATGAATGTTAGAATGTGATTCAAATCATTAAGGAACATAATGATTCCACATAAGTTGACTAAGATGAATATCACAATGAAGCACAATTTTTGAGGAACATAAAAAAGTGATATGACCCTTTATGTACATTGTAATGCAATATAACTACTAATATAACTACTGGTAGGGATGATTTTAAGGATGAAAAATTATTTTAGAATGCAGAAACCTTAGCGATTCATACTCATCCTTCATATACCAACTATAAATGTATGGATATATTTTTGTAAAAATATTCAAATTTCTAAGGATTTTATATAGTTTGTATAAAATTTTGGCGATTTTTGAGGTAAATAATTTTATCCTATAAAATTTGGGCAAATCATTTTTAGAATAGCGAATCGTTTTTTGGGAAAAACCATGGAAAATTAGACCATGAGCGAAATTTAGCCCCTAAAATCATCCATAACTACTGGGAATGTAACAATAAAACAAAACCCTTTTGGAATATCTCAATGAAAAAAACCTCGAGATGGACATTGCAATGTGATGCAACCATTGAGGAACAAAGTAAATCGACTAAACTCAACAAACATGAATGACACAATATAACATAACCATATTTAACGATAGTCAATCATGGCCAACCATGTTCAATCTAAGTCACCCATGGTTATGTTGATATATGCCTTAGGAAATAACCCAACCCTTCATTAATGATGTAATGTGATAATGAAAGGACATAACCCAACCCTTCATTTATGCCGCAAGGAAAAACTCTATTATAAACTTTGTTGGGAATCTAGCACCCTCAACACAACCATAATCCCTTGATGAATTTTGAAATGTAATCAACATAACTTGACATGTGAAAAACATAACCCAATGACACAATGTGTCGAACATAACCCAACATTGCAAAGTTTTGAACAAAAACTCGCGTTCCAAGGTGAAAAACATAACCCAACACTGCAATGTGAAAAACATATACCGACGTGCCATATGAACATAACCATTCACCAATTCCACATTTTAATGCAATTGAACATAACCCAATGTCATAATGTGATGAACATATCCAAACATTGCAATTGAGCATAACCCTTTGCGAACATCACATTGTGATGCAACCCAAACATGTTACCATCACATTGTGATGAAATCCAGATGTGGAGTGGGGCGACAAAGATGGTTGGTCTAAAATGATAAAAATAGTCTACATGGTCAAACATTGTCAACCATAGTTAACATGTGATTTGTAATCGAGGGGCTCATAGCCCACTCGCTTCACCAACACAGATAACTATGCGAAATTTAATTTCTTCTTGTTTTTTTACTTTTATATATAGAACTCCCTCACACAGAAGTCACTAGACCTTTGTTCCTAAGTACTCCACCACAATATCTCTTTTGTTTCTCATGATGAGAAAGTACTCTTCACTTAATGTAGCTCCAAACTATTATGACATTGTTAATCAATTCTTCCTACATTTTCTTCCTCTCATGCCCTATTCTCCAATATTGAAATATAACTTAGGGCGTAAGGCTCTTCATGCAGTTTCAAAGTAGTGGAAAACTCAATTACAATTTGAAGAGTTTCCCTGGAGTACATATGTCATCTTTCACTTTTTTTTTAAGAGAATGAGTGAGGTCCTATGAGAAAATATAAACCATCTCTCTTGGTCAATAGGAAAAACATTAAGCATCCATACTACTTCAATTACCAAAGACCTTGAAAAAAATATTGTATAACGGACTTCACTCTACAAAAATAGGTCAAAATAAGCATCTTCCAATGTAACTGTATCTATTTATTGTCTTGAATGAAGCAATACAATACAATATACATATACATCTTCTTATTGCAACATATTTCTATTAGTTCTCTCTAAATAACAATTGGATGAATAATAATTATTATGTATGGGTAGCTTGCATGGATCATCAACACTGCATATGAATCTTAAGAACCCTCATTTGTTCTTGAACACTATTGCCTTTATGATTAGTTACATTATAGACTTCAAATAGAAACTGAGTAACATAGCAAGACCCAACAATGATAAATGCCCCGGGTATGGTTCAATCTCCTTGGAAAAACAACAAGTTGACCCTGGTGGTGAATTGGAAAAACAACAAGTTGACCCTGGTGGTGAATTGACCAAGTGAGGAATGTGTATCGTCAACGTACGACCCGTGGGAAGGAAACACTAAACTAAGTGATTAAAATTAGACTCAACAAGAGGTAAATAAGTCGATACACTGAGGGAATTTCCTGGGTAATTATAAAAAACATCGTGTCACTTTATTTGTGCAGCCACACATTTTTCTTTGTCTTGGGTAATTGGTAAAACGACCTCGAAATTAATTATTTTTGAACATCAAACAAAATCGATCAGAGATGAAACTTGTTCACCCAATAATAGTTAAAAGCATCTAGGAAAAGTGTACAAATTCCCAACAATTAAGTTACGGCCAGTGGGGAATCTGTACGGACCAGGGAACATGGGAATTCCCAACAAAGTAACAAAAATGTACATCCATGAAATAAATGACTTGGTTTTGTGGAAAGTAACCAAGCTATGAGAGAATTTTGACCTAGGTGAGATCAAAAGTGATCAGTCCACTAAAAGGAAAGAGAAAATCGCTCAACAATTATAAAAAATGAAATTCACAACTTCTTATTTGATTGCAATAGCCAAAACATAAGAGCCATAGATTTCAATACTTAGTGGAATGGATGGTCTGCAATATTTGGCGATTGGGTTTTCGAGATTTGGGTGAATTCAAACTAAAATTCAACTTACATAAACCTATTGTTGTTTCATACATGAATTATATAGAGTTGAGGAAATAATTGTTCACCATAGTGTATAGAGCTTTCATCTGCCAACACAAATGAATTTAAATGCAAAATGAAATCAACATCATAGGGAATATAATTATTCAATGGGGAGTTCCAAATATATATGGACATTACACACAATCACAATAAAAACTCACAATCATCATAGAAATTTTACCTTGGAACCCAAATGGGAAAACCAATTTTGAATGGAGCTCAGTATTCTCATTTAAGTAATGTTTGGTACAATGTTATTTGTTCCTCTCTACCTTGGCTAAAAACATTATTTGAGTATCAGAGTGAATGAATAAATATAGATACCTAGGCGGTAAGAGAAGGTCAATAGCCATGGCTCTTCAATTCCCATTCCTTAGCATTCTCGTATTCATTTTTATCATATAATTAATGTTTTTTAAACTATTCTCACACATCCTCATTTGTATTATTCAACTTGACACATGCATTGTTTTATATGGCTTACATAATGTATTTTGATTGTCAATTTGTGTTGCAGGTGCTGATTCTTATCTAGTTTTTAGCATGGATCCTTTTAGGATCACACCTCTCCATTGAGAGGATTTTTGGTCTCCAAAAGCTCTTGGAAACCAATCTAAATTAGTGTTGTCTTCTTCGTTGGAACATGGATCATATTCTATATATTGAATACATCTCTAACTCTAGCTCTAGTTATGGCTCATGGCTCTGGATACTAGCTCTCGTCCTTGGCTATGGCTCTGTCTTTGGTTATAGCTTTCTTGTTTCACAATGCAACAATCTTCTCAGTAACTCTTAGATTTGAGCAATCTTGGAATCTGAACTCTACACTCAACACTCATTCCCATATCTCTTTTTGACTTGGAGATAATCAATATTAGCTACCAATGAATCTAAGTCGAATTCCAGTTTGTTTAGTGTGACCCCAACATGCTACCATCAAACAACAATTCATCACGTGTGGTTGCATTCCTTTGCTATGATAAGTTGTTTCATGACATGGAAACAACTCTATGGTACCTTCACATGATAACAAGGCACATAATGGATCTCTTAAGAACTCCTCCCTACAAGGTCATTGACCTTGTTCATCAATCTCTAGCACATCTTCGGGAAGGAAAAATTTGATTGGAAAATTGTAGGTAGTAGTTGAATGTTGTTGCCATAGTGGTTGGCATCCACTCATTTTCCTCTTGAATAGTGATGCAGACCTCTGGTGCCACTATACCCCCTTGGAAAATATCTTTTCCTTGAATTGGAGATGTAGCCAACTCTTCACCTCCTATACTCTTCACTCTCCACATTCTTTTTCTAGCTATGTGTTTTCTTAGGTCAAGTTCTAGGTGAAGTCACCAACACTTTGTTTCCCAATATCCACTCAACTTGCAAAGGTGGAAGAATTTAACGTGGTTTCTACAAGTATTTATTGTGATACTCCTCCTCTTTGTGTGCCTATGTGTATGTTGTTGGGTTGGAGGAGCATTCCTTCCATTCAAATTCCAAGAACAATCAAGCATCTGGAACATGGCTTGCTTCTTCCAGTAGGATACCTCACAATGGCCTTTGTTTCCACGAAAATAAAATTCCTCTGCATACCAACAACTATGTATGGTATGGCCTCTCTTCTTGCAGGAGTGACAAAGAAGGAATGAATTGCTCGATGTAGACCTCTTGGTCTTCCTCTTCTTTCATTGAATGATATTCTCACTAGCTTCTCTAAGTGTAGGTGTAATTTGGGTCTATGATATCTTCTCATCACTACCTTCGTTCAATATTCCATAAGAAGGATGAGCTGGAAGTAGGTTTCCACCTTCAATTACCATTCCTTCTCCTTCTCCTAATGAGAAAAAAAAAATTGGCATGTCTTTTTCCTTCACGAAAATGGTTTTCTTCATGGTGATGGAATGCCACTTCTACCGTCAAAGTCTACGCCTTCATGCTTGGATCAGGGTGTGTCTAGAAAGGGGGTCAATATTCCTTGTCTCCTCTTTCCTAGTCCTTGTCCATCATATCCAATTTTCCTTAGAAGTTATAGAAAATACCCCTAGTATGCTTCTCGAATTCACCAAGATTCTATTGAGATATGCCTATTGTAGGTGGCCTTACCAAGTTGGTCTCAATCATGGTGTTATCATTTGTAGTGGAAATGGAAGGTTTCCTTGCTCCTCTGTGCTATTGAGAATCTTCTTGAAGCCTCTCCACTAGCAACTCTTTTTGCATCTGTGTCAACATCTGAGTGAGTCTATCTTATTTCAAGCTATCCAATTGGACTACCTTCTCCCCAAGGTGTGAATGTTGTGCTTTGTGCTTGTCCCAATCTATTCATACTACTATGAGGGATTCTTGGCATTTTTAAATTTATTCTTGAGAAATGGAAGAAATTTGGTACAAGTATCGCGATGTTTCTCCATATCTTCCATCATCTAGTTAAACATATTAACCCACACATTCAAGCTCTCATTCTCTTCTTGAATCTAGACATTGTTGGCTTGTAAATATTCCAACTTATCTCTTCTTGATTTTCCCATATTGCATTCTACAATATTTTGTTCACAATTCTGGAAGCAATGTCTCTGTCAAGGATGCAACTGTTATGATACCATTTGATCCATAATTGAGGGGATCATAGCCCACTTGCTTCACTAACATGGATAACAGTGTGGAAATTTAATTTATTCTTCTTTCTTAGTCTTATATATAGAAATCTGCCACACAGAAGCCACTAGGCCTCTGTTACTTAGTGTTGCACATATATCTCCCTTATGCTTCTCCTGATGAGAAAGTCCTCTTCACTGAATGTAGCTCCAAATTGCTATGGCATTGTTAATCAATTCTTCCTACATTTTCTTCCTCTCATGATTTATTCTTCAATATTGAAATGAGAACCAATCTTAGCTCATGGTGCAAGGCTCTTCACGTGGTTTCAAAGTAGTGGCTAACTCAATTACAGTTTGATGAAGTTTCCTCAGAGCACATATGTTCTCTTTCACTTTTCTTGAGCAAATGAATGATGTCCTGTGAGAAACTAGAAACCATCACTTATAGTCAATTGTTAAAACATTGAGCATCCATACTACTTCAATTACCAGAGACCTTGAAGAAAATATTGTGTAACATACTTCACTCTACAACAAGAGGTCGAAGTAAGAATCTTCCAATGTAATTAGATCTAGTTATTTTCTTGAATGGAGCAACACTATACAATATACATAGACAACTTCTTTTTCTAACATATTGCTCTTAGTTATCACCGAATAAGGGTTCGATGAATAATAAATATTATGTATGGGTAGGTTGCATGGATCATCAACAATGCATATGAATCCTAAGAATTTTCATTTGGCATTGAACACCATTGCAATTATGATTTGTGACATTACATACTTCAAATAGAAATTGGCTAAAATAGCAAGACCCAACAATGATGAACACAAGTCGACCCTGGTAGTAAATTGACAAAGTTAGGAATGTGTATGGTCAACATACGAATTATGTGTAGGAAACACTAAACCCAATAATTAAAATTTGACTCAACAAGAGGTAAATAAGTTGATCCATTGATGGAAACGCCCAGGTAATTAAAAAAATATTGCCTCACTTTGTTTACAGTTCATCCACAAGTTTTTCCTTGGCTTGGGTAATTGGTAAAATGACCTAGAAATTAATGATTGTTGACCATCATATAAAATTGACCAGGAATGGAATTTGTGCACCCAGTAAGATTTAAAAACATCTCGGAAAAATGTAAAAATTCTCATCAATGAAGTTATGACCAGTGGGGAATACGTATGGCCTAGGGAATGGGTGAATGCCCAACAAAGTACAAAAACATACATCCATGAAAGAAACGACTTGGTTTTTTGTGAAAAACAATCCAATTGTGAGAGAATTTTGACCCATGTGAGATAAGAAGTGAGAAGTCTACTCAAAGGAAAGATAAAATCACCCAACAACTATTAAAAATGAAATTGCCAACTTCTTATTTGATTGCAACAACGAAAACATAAGAGCCATAGATCTAAATTCTTAGTGGAATGGATGGCCTCCAATATTTGGTCATTGGGTTTTTGATGTTTTGGGTGAATTCAAACTAAAATTTAGCTTACAAAGAGTTGTTTTTGTTGCATACATGAATTATATAGAGTTGAGAAAATAATTGTTCACCCTAGTGTACAAAGATTTCATATACCAACACATAAATTAATTTAAATACCCAATGAAATCAACATCATAGGGAATAAATTTATTCCACAAGTATTTCCAAAGATATATGGACAATACACAACAATCACAATAAAAACTAATAATCATCAAATAAATTTTACCCTGGAAATCAAATGGGAAAACGAGTTTTGAATTGAGCTTAGTATTCTCATTTCGGTAATGTCTAGTACATTGTTATTTGTTTCTCTCTATCTTGGCCAAAAAGGTCATTTGATTATGAGATTGAATGGATAAATGGGGATACCTAGGGGGTAAGGGAAAGCCAACAACCATGGCTCTTCAATTACCATTCCTTATCCTTCTCTTTTACTCATTTTTATCATACATTTATTTTTTTTAAACTTTTTTCGCACATCCTCATTTGTCTTATTCAACTTTACACTTGCATTGTTTTACATGGCTTACTTAATCTATTATGATTTGCAATCTGTGTTTTAGGTGTTGAGTCTTTTCCACTCTTTAGTCCAGATCCATTTTGGATTAACATGATGAAATGTGGTTAACCATATTGAACGATAGTCTTCCATATGCCGACCATAGTAAACCGTTTTCAACCATAAGTTGACCATATTTAACCATAGTCAACCATGGTAAACCAAGGTCAACATAACACGACATTGTAAAAATAGTATATACTTTATACTTTATAAATTGATTCGATTATGATCATTATAATTATTGATTTAATATACTTTATAATTTCATATTTAATTATGGTTATAATTTCATTATTTCATTATTTGGATAACTATTTCATGAATAATTATCCATATACATAAATTCATCTTTAGTAAAATTTTTAAATAATTAAGCAATATCATAAATTTTATATAACCAATGATGAATGTTACAATGCGAGTTAGCCATTAAATAACATAGAAATTTTACATAAGTCGACTAAGATGAATATCACAATGCATCATATTTTTTAGGAACATCACCATGAAACACAACCCTTGAGGTACATCAAAAAGTGATATAACTCTTGATGCACATCATAATGCAATATAACCATTGGAAACATCACATTAACAATTTTTTTTTTTTGGAATATCTCAATGCAACAAAACCCTAGATAGACATTGCAATCTGATGCAACCATTGAGGAACATAGAAATTTGACTAAAGTCAACAAACATGAATGTTGTGATGTAACATAAAGATATTTAACCATAATCAACCTTGGTCAACCATAATCAATCATGTCCAACCTCGGTCAGCCCAAGTAACCCATGTTTATGTTGAAATATGCCTTTGACATCACCCAACACTTCATTAATGTTGCAATGTGATAGTGAAAGGAAATAAACCAACTCTTCATTAATGTCATGAGAAAAAACTCTTTTAGAAAATTTGTTGTGAACTAGCACTTTAAACATAACCCTAATCCCTTAATGAATGTCACAATGTGATGAACATAAATTAACCTCGCAATGTGAAAAACATAACCCAATGACAAAATGTGTCAAATATAACCCAATATTGCAAAGTGTCGAACAAAACCTTACATTACAATCTGATAAACATAACATGACGTTGCAATGTGAGAAACATATCCTAATGTCCCATTCAAACATAACCATTTATGTAATATACCTATGGACGTAATATGGGTGGTAATATGTGAGGTACCTAATGAGAATGGGGGTTAGGTATTATTAGTGGAGGCTATTCAATTTAAGGTGGACTAGTTCCACCATGGTACTAAATGAATCCCCTTATGGTAGTTACATATAATAAATGGGTATCTAGAAATAATAAATGAGATTTCTAGAAGATTCTTTCTCTATAATGTTCCTAGGAGATATAGAATACTATAAAAGGATATGTAAGCAATGTAATTGGAATTAAGAAGAATATTGTTGATGTACAATAAAGTATTGCTTGAAGAGTGCATTCCTTCCATAAGGAATAATATATGGTGTTACCCTACCTCAAGGTATTTCTCTATTTCTTGTGTTCAGTGTTTTAGTGCATGGTTTGGTGTTTCTTATTGATTTATTTGAGAAGTATATTTTCATATTGGTTTAAGTATAACATTTGGTATTATAGCTCTTTCCTTGGGAAAAGAAGGGAAGACATTTTGGTTATTTTTTGCAGAAATTTGTTCACAACAAAAAAAGGGGCGCCTCACTTCAGCCTTAGATATGATACTTTCTACTCAATAATTTTTAGAAATTAATTGGATATTTGAATTCCTATAGGAAAATTACCCAATTTCAAAAAAATAATCAACTTAAACGGACTCCAGGAAGTGAAGTTATGAGCATTTTAAATTCAACTGTTTTTCAGGGTTTTTCCAAGAAAAGCCACAAAATTTTGGAGTAAATTATTTTTAACCCTAGTTTTTGTGGAAGATTTATCCCAAGAAATATGTTTTTTAATAGAAAGGATGATGGCCCTAATATTTAAGAATTCGTAAAATAATTGAAGTCATCTTGGAAAGAGAATTGAAAACATTGGGTAGAGTGTAAATTACAAGGTGATGTAGCCATTTGGTGGAAATCACATCTCTATAGCCAATTGATCACACTTTCCTATGAAACACTTGAAAAATTACTTTTAGATAAATGGTCTCATGTTTATAAAGGGAGAAACAAGGGTTTATTTTCATGTGGAAAATCTATATTATAGGTTCATGGTTGTATTCATAAATAAAATGTCATTGTTTCTATTAACCCTAGTTGCCAACAAAATTTTATCAATATTTAATTAGTTAATAGATTGCAAGTTCCTGCAAAGAATATTTACAACACACAGGTTGAGGAGGAAAATGTTCAAATGTTTAAAGATTTGAAGATTACCATGGATAAATATGTGTTGCATTCATACTTTTATGTTATAGATATGGGTGACGTAGATATTGTTTTGGGATATCCTTGGATGGATTCGATTGGTACAATTAATATTAATGTTGCAAAAGAAGTTTCTAAATATTTGGTACAAAAAAAAAAAAAAAACACATTGGAGCATGTGTCTCTTAGTAAGACATAAGGGCCCATAGTAGCAAGCACAAAAGTTCTTGTGGAATCCGAAATTGCATCTGAGGCAGAGTCTACAAAAGGAGATGAAGCAAAGCCACATGAAGAAAACAAAAAAAGGATATGAATGTCATTAACTCCAAGGAACAAGAGGTGGTAGACTTAAACGAAAATGAACCAATTCCTACAATTGTTTTTATATATCCATCCACATCATATCGAGCAACAACAATCATCTAGACAAGGATCTATGCATCAACACACTTATGCACCAGAAGGGAACTAGAAAGGTGACCAATCAAGTGGCACATGGAGCCCTACCAACACTATAGGAAGACATCCGTCTCAATAACTAAATCCATGATAACATCGATATGATGCAGAGAGAGCTCAGGGTGGAAAGGTAATAATTTTACATCATGTTAGGGTTCCAATAAGATGGATGGATGGTCGTACTGGGTACTAGTTGGCTACAATTCTGAGCTAGTCATATTGTATGGTCTCTTCTCATGTTTCGGGGATGAAACATGCTTAAGGGGGGTGGAATGTAATATACCTATGGAGTTAATATAGGTGGTAATATGGGAGGTACCCAATGAGAATGGGGGTTAGGAATTATTAGTGGAGGCTCTTCATTGTATGGTGGACTAGGTCCACCATGGTACTAAGTAGGGCCCCCTATGGTACTTACATATAATAAATTGGTAGTTAGAAATAATAAATGGTCTTTATAGAAGATTCATTCTCTAGAATGTTCCTAGGATATAGAGAATACTATAAAAGGATATGTAAGCAATGTAATTGGCATGAATAAAAATATTGTTGATGTACAAGAAAGTATTGCTCGAGGAGTGTATTCCTTTCATAAGGAATAATATATGGTGTAACCCTACCTCAAGGTTTTTCTCTATTTCTTGTGTTACATGTTTTAGTGAATGGTTTGTTGTTTCTTATTGATTTATTTTAGAAGTATATTTGTAGATCAGATTTAGTATATAAAAATTTATTAATTTCATAGTCTAATGTAATCCAACATAACCCAACATCACAACATGATGAACATAGCTTTATGTCACAATGTGACAAACATATCCAAACATTGCAATTGAGCATAACCCTTCACCAACATCACATTGGGATGGAATCCAAACATCTTAACATCACATTGTGATGCTATCTAAACATGGGGTGGGGCAACACATATGGTTGGTGCAACATAATGAAGCATCGTTTACACGGTCAAACGTCGTCAACCATAGTCAACATGGTCAAATGTGGTTAACCATACTAAATGGTAGTATTCCATATCTCAACCATAGTAAACCCCTGTTAACAATAAGTTGACCATATTTAACCATAGTTAACTAGAGTTGACCATAGACAACCATAGTCAACCATGGTCAACCATGGTCAACATAACATGACATCATAAAAAATTGTATATGCTTTCGAAATTGAATATACTTTACACTTTATAAATTGACTTGAGTATGATTATTATAATTATTGATTTAATTTACTTTAGAATTTCATATTTAATTATGGTTATAATTTCATTATTACACACACACACACACAAAGTTTCATACTTCATGAATAATTAAGTATATACATAAATTCATCTCCAATGAAATTTTAAAATAATTAAGCAACATCATAAATATGATATAATCCATGATGAATCTTAAAATATGAGTCAACCATTAAAGAACATAACAATTGCTCATAATTCGACTAAGAGGAATATCACAATGCATCATATTTTTTTAGGAACATCACAATGAAACACAATCCTTGAGGAACATCGAAAAGTGATATAACCCTAGATGTACATCACAATGCAATATAACCATCGGGAACATCACATCCGAGAAAAACCCTTCTAGAATATATTAATGCAAAACAATCCAATATGGATATTGCAATGTGATGCAATCATTGAAGAACATAGCAATTTGACTATAGTCAACAAATATGAATGTTGCAATGTAAGATAACCATATTTAACCATAATCAACATTGGTCAACCATATTCAATCATGGCTAGCTCAAGTCACCCATGGTTATGTTGATATATGCCTTAGGACATAACCATACCCTTCATTAATGTTTCAATAAAAAACACATCCCTTTATTAATGCAATAGGACACAACCCAACCCTTCATTAAGGTCACAAGGAAAAACTATCTTAGAAGCTTAGTTGGGAATCTAGCACCCTCAACACAACCATAATCCATTGAATAATGTCACAATGTGATGAGCATAACTTGACGTCATAATGTGACAAACATGACCCATCAACACATTTTTTTATCATAATATGACATTGCAAAGTGTCGAACAAAACCTCATGTTGTAAAGTGACAAACATAACCCAACGTTACAATGTGAGAAAAATATCATGATGTGACATTGTGAAAAACATATCTTGATGTCCCATTTGAACATAACCATTTACTAATGTCACACTTTGATGTAATATAACATAACATGACACCGCAATGCGATGAACATAAACTGACATCGCAACGTGATGAACATAACCTGACATCACAATGTGAAGAACATATCCAAAAGTTTCAATTGAGAATAACCCTTCACCAACATCACATTGTGATGCAATCCAAATGTGGTAACATCACATTGCAATGTAATCCAAACATGGAGGGGCGAAATAGAGATGGTTGGTCCAACATGATCAAGCATGGTCTACATGGTAAAAATGGTCAATCATAGTCAACATGGTCAAATGTTGTTAAACATATTGAACCATAATCATCCATATGTCAACCATGGTAAACCCTCTTCAATAATATTTAACTACAATTAACCAAAGTTGATCATAGTTAACCATGGTGAACCAAGGTCAACATATCTAAAGGTCGTAATGTGACAAACATATCCCGATGTCAGAATTGGACAAACATATCTTGTTTTTATAATGTTATGAACACAACCCAACATATCAGTATGAAAAAACATACATTAACATGCAATGTTATGAACATAAGCCATTGTTACAATGTGAGGAACATAACTTGACGTCACAATGTGAGGAACATAACTTGACGTCACAATGTGATGATCATAACCCAACATCACAATATGACAACCTTAACTCGATGTTGCAATCTGAGGAACATAACGTGACATTACAATGTGTTGAACAAAACTTGACAATGTCATGTGACAAGCATGTATGTTGTTGTCACAACCAAACATAACCCTTCACCAACATCACATTGTGATGCAATTCAACCATAATAAACTATAGTCAACCATAATAAACTATGGTCAAACATAGTCAACCATGGTCAAGCATAGTCAACCATGGTCAAACATAGTCAACCATGGTCAATTGTAGTAAATCATGGTCACCCATTGTTAACCATAGGAAACAATGGTCATACATAGTCAACCATGGTCAACTTAGTCTACCATAGTCAACCATGGTCTACCTTTTTCAACCACAGTCAACCATGGTTAACCATAGTTAACCATGGTCAACCATATGAAACATGGTCACCATGGTTAAACATTGTCAACCATGGCCGACCATAGTCAACTATAATCATTCATGGGTAACCATAGAAAAGCATAGTCAACCATGGTTAAACAATGTCAAATATGGGCAAGTATAGTTGACACTGTCAAACATGGTCAAATGTGGTCAACCATATTGAAACATAGTCATCCATATGTTGACCATAGTAAACCCTCTTCATCCATATGTTGACCATAGTAAACCCTCTTCAACCATAAGTTGACCATATTTAGTTGTAATCAACTAGAGTTGACCATATTCAACCATAGTAAACCCTTGTCAATCATAAGTTGACCTTATTTAACTACAATCAACTAGAGTTTAATATAGCCAACCATATTCAACCATGGTTAACTAAGGATAACATAACACGATGCCATAATCTAATTAACATATCATAAATTCACAATTTGACGAACATATCTTGACTTCATAATGTGTCGAACATATCGTGATGTCACAATGTGACAAACATATACCAACATCATAATCAAACATAACCCTTCACTAACATCACATTGTGATGAAATTCAATCTAACCCAACCTCATAATGTGACAAACATATCTCAATGTGCAATGTGATGAAAATGAATTTTCGTTGCAATGTGACAAACATAATTTGATGTCACAGTGTGACGATCATAACTCAAGATCGCAATATCACCGCCATAAGTTAATGTTGCAATGTGATGAACAAAACTCAATGTCATGATATGTTGAAAAAATCCAACATCACAATGAGACAAATCAACATTTCAATGAGATGAACATATCCTAGAGTTGGAGTCGAGCATAACCCTTCACCAATGCCACATTCTGATGCAATTCAACCATAGTAAACTATAGTCAATCATGGTAAACTATGGTAAAAAATAGTCAACCATGGTTAAACATAGTCAATAGTTGTTAAGTGTAGTCAACCATGGATAACCACAGTCACCCTTGGTCAACATGGTCTTCCATAGTCTACACCGGTCATCCATATTCAACTATAATCAACCATAGCCAACCATGGTCAACCATAGTAAAAGTAGGAAACATGGTCAACATGGTTAAATGTTTTCAACCATGGTCAACCATTTTCAACTATATTATTTCATGGGAAAACATAGGCAAGAACAATAAACCATGATCAAATGTGTTCAAGCATAGTGTACATGGTCAAACATTTTCAAACGTGCTCAAACATTGTAAAATGTGTTCAATCATAGTCAACGTGGTCAAATGTGGTCTTCCATATTGAAACATAGTCATCCATATGTCGACCATAGTAAAACCTCATCAACCATAAGTTGACCATATTTAATCAAAGTCAACTAGATTCGACCAAATTCATCCATGGTCAACCATATAAAACCATGCTCACCCATTCTTAACATGGTCAATAAGGCCAACCTAGTCAGCAATACTCAACGATAGTGAACTATGGTCAACCATAGATAACTAGAGTCAACGATAGTCTTTCATAGTCAACTATAGTGAACATGATCAACCATAATCAACTATAAATAAACATGAACAACCATGGTCTACTAATCCTCCCCATACACATCAACTGTTAACTAGCACACCACATTATTGAAAGTAGTTGTGCTAGTTTACAATTGTTTCTAGCATTGTTTTAGTTGTTAGATTTTTTTAATTATAACCTGATCTAATATTAAAGTTCTTTTAAAAGTTTTTTATTATAATATTTTAATCATATACAACTCTTACATCATTTTTAGGAATCACTTTTGGCTATAGAGACTCTTTACACTATAATAAACCTTTATTTAAATAATGTATTCTAATTTTGATTAACATAAAAAGGTAAGATGGTAAATTTGGTTATTGAATTTGTTCAAGTGAGTTTGAGATTCATGTTTAATTAGAAATTTAAGGTAGATAACTTGGGTATTATATTGCTCATTCTAAAGTCTTATTAGAAACGAAGAAAAAAAAACAATGCACAACTAATTTGTTTCATTGTCACCTTGAATTGATTTTGAAAATGTATAGATATATATAAGATAAAAAATAGCTAATTTACATTCCTATAACAAATTTAACATAGCTAACAATATTGATTGTGTAACTATCAACATAACAACTTGCTAATAATTCATTTCTACATTTATTTATCACTACCTCTAATGGAGAAATGAATTTTCTACAATTCATAGGATGTCTTTATGTATTACAAATTTAACCTTTCCCTAAGGCTTAATGAATATATCTGCCACATTATCATTTGTATTACAGTACATCAAATTAATTTCTCTTGCTTGAATTGTTTCTCTCACACAATGATGTTGAGTTTCAATGTGTTTTGATCTCGCATGATAAATTGGATTGTTTACCAATTTTATTGAACTTTAATTATAAAATTTGATATATGTAGGTACTTCTTTCCTTTCTCCCATGTCATCAATAATATTCCCTAGCCAAATTTCTTCAAAGTATCACTACAAAGTGATTTATACTCAGCTTCAGTTGAGGACTAGGAAGCAATTGGTTGCTTCTTGCTTCTCCAAGACACAATTACATATCCTATATTGAATGCATATCCAATGGTGTATTTTCTATCATTTGGATATCCTACCCAATCAAAATCTGAAGAAATTGTCAACTAAACCTTGAAATTACTAGTGTATTCAAAACCAAAATCTACAATCCATTTCAAGTATCAAATGAATCTATTAGTTTCTTTCATGTGACGATCATGTGGTTTATCCATGAATATACTATGTATTCTAACTGAATATGAAATAACAGGTCTTGTTGTGTTTAAATAGTTTATACTTCCCATCAACTGTCTATACAAAGTACCATTTACTTATTTTGTATCATCATCATCATTTCAAAGCTTAAAATTTTATTCTAATTGAATAGACATTGTATTACATGCAATCATATTGAACTTACTGATTAGTTTCTTTATATACTTTGAGTGATGAAAGTCTTACCATCTTCCCTCCAAACCGCAATGCCTAAACAATAATACATCTGACCGAAATCCTCCATTTAAAATTCCTGTGATGACTTCCTTTTGATATCTTAAATCAATTTTGTATCATTTCTCGTCATGATTAACTCATCAACATAAAATGAAATCAAAGAAACATTCCCATTTCCATATTTATTTATGTAAATACTTGGATCACTCCTACTTTTGATGAAACCTTGCTGGAATAAGAAAGTGTTAATTTTTACATACCATGACCTGGGAGGTTGTTTGAGACCATATATCACTTTGTTTAATTTGCATACAATATGTTCTTGTCCCTACTTTATGAAACTTTCTGGTTGAACAAGATACACATATTATTTTAATATACCATTCAAAAATGTTGAATATCTAACTGATATAATTTTTAATTGTACTTAGTTTCTAATGAAATAATTAATCTAATGGTATTCATTTTAACTACATGTGAAAACATGTCCCTGTAATCTATTCCTTCTTCTGTGAACAACCTTTTTCAACCAATCTAACTTTAAACTTGTCTATTCTACCATCAAATTTGAACTTAGATTTGAACAACCATTTTAAACCTATTGGAATTTTATTTTCTAGCAATTCCGTAAGCTCCCAAGTTTCATTTTTCATTATGAAATCATATTGTTGTTTCATAGAATTCATCCATTCCTTATGATCTTTTGCTTGCTCAAGATTCAAAGGTTCTTCTACACTCATAACTTGAGTCATCATAACATAATCTTTATGTTTGATAGGTATCTAATTTTTTTTGTGTTAATCTTCGTAGTGCCTCACTACTCTATACACTTTCTCCACACTTTAAAAATGGTTTAATTTTTATAAAACCTATATAAAATCTTTAAAATTTTAAATATTTTTAAAAAATATCATTAAACATTTTATATTAAACATTTAAAAAATTTATATAATTTAAAAATATTTCACATTTTAAGATATCTATAAATTCTTCGAATTTTCTCAAATAATAAAGAAATAGAATACAAAAACTACCCAATTACAATTCAACATATCATAATTGATAGTAGAGTTCAATCTACAATGTGAGCATTTTTCTAGATATAAGTCATTACATCTTTTCATTAGGAATGTCAAGTGTTTATTAGTCCCTCCCAAAGCAAGACTATAGCAATGAGTTTGTTATTGATTTGACATTAATTTGCTTTATATTTTAAATTTGTTTGTAAAATGTAATGTTTAACTTAAGAAAATAGATATATTTTTTTTTATATAGTAAAAAAACTTATTTTTTCTCATCTCTAATTGGTTAATATATTTCAAGTTTTATTGTTACCTTCACGTATTTCAATATTTAAAATTAATTACATAATCAATAACAATAGTTTCTAATTAATTGTACAACATATATAACACTTATTACATCACCACAATAAAATATTTTTTAAATTTTACATTTCCCAATATAGATTTCCATATCCAAACTTCCCAACTAATATTATTTCTGTATGAATTCAATTTGCACATAAATACAAAACTGCTAAGCACTGGCACGTGCATTTAGCTTGGATCCTCGTTTATGTGGATTGGCTCTCATCAGACGGTTGTTTATATAGATATTAATTGTTATTAAATAATCCTGTTAAGTGGACGCGCCCAGAGGAATAATTTCTATGTTTATATAAATATTATGTATTATATTTTCTATGTTTATATAAATATTATTTGTGTACATTCAACAAATAATTTAATTGAATTTAATATCAATGCTTTCTTGTGGGTAATCAGATTAGTCAAAATTTTAAAAGATTATTTTCATTTGTGGTATTTTCAAATTTATTTGGGAAGGACTAAGTTGTTATATAATTTTTTTTTTTTATTGATTTATTATTAGCACAGCTGCTAACTCGAGGTTGGCGAACACCGAAAGACTGACTTACCACCCATAAAAAAACACACAGTAAAAATGCCAGGTTAAAAAAACTCAGTAATAAAAATGCATGGCTCATGCATGAAGAAATTGGACGGTTGAAGAATTTCAAAAGTTAATTATTTAAACGTGGCAATCATATAATGTTACAGTAATTTCTTAATATGATTAGGTAAATGTTAAAAAGTAGACAGGTTAACGGATGCATTTATAAATGCAAAGAAGTTATCAACAATAAATCTGACTCATTGATTTTAGAGGACGACTAAGAATATGCCAACATCTTCAATGCATAACCATCATATTAGAATTTAAGATTAAAATATCATTAATTGTGTCCATCTCCAATAGGTATACGCCTTTGGGTGTAATAATGACTAAACACAATATTTCAATAAATTATAGTTTAAAAATATTTGAATTTTGTATTATATATACACACACTTTCAACTAGTTTGAGACTAGCTTCAGGTCCCCAAGAGTCAGCTGACAATAGTGCCAAGATGGATTGTCCCAGTTCCGCGTAGGACATCCTGTGCACCACACCTGAGGTCGTCCAACCTTAGGGAGTGTCAACTCTTGGATTTTCTCTGTAAGAATGGCGATCTGGTTTTGGACCTGAGACAGATCCGGTGCTCCTGTGGGTACCGCAACTCTGTGGGACCAAGATAGAGAATCCTCGGGTAAAGACGAGTGCTACTTGTTGGAGCTCTCCTAACATTCGAGACCCGTTGAAGAAGCACCTCGCAAAGCACTCCTACCAACAGTTAAAGAGTCCGCGGCATTCCTTCTTCGCTTGGGTCCATATCCAGATCCCGTTGTTCCACCCGTTAATATGATTAAATTTTTATGTAGTTTTCATAACTATTATTAAATTTAAAAATTAAATATAAAATATAGTTTAAAATGCAATTTAATTTTTCATATTATCACAATTTTACATAATGGTTAAGTGGACCTGATGGTTAAGAACATGTGTTTCCTCTTAAAAGGTCGCAAGTTCAAATCCAGAAGGGATAGAGTATGCATACCTCTGTAAATTATCCTACAAACAAGAGGATCTCATACATCAATTTGGTGTGGCCACATGAAAATATCACAATGAAATCAAAAGATTATAATTGTAATAGTTTACATATTTGAATTTGTAAACTAAAGTAACCCATATTGATGATATTTATGAGAACTAGACTTATGAGGCTAAGACTATTTAGGAATAAATTTGAATAGATAATTGATGGAATAACTTATGTTATGATGTGTTAATTGAGTTGTTAATAAAATAGCAATTAACTATTTGGAATATATATTTTAATGAAAAATGTTTTTATACTTATATAATAGTTTTTAAATAATACTTTGCCTTTTCCTTATATAATACTTTGTCTTTTCTTTATAGAAGTATTAAATAATGGTTTAATACTTATATAATACTTTGCCTTTTTCATTCTTTTTCTACTTTTTGATTTATTTTTTCTCGTGAATTTTATATCTCAAATTTGTCGGTTCGAGAAAAATTTGTTTTCAAGCACTCCACCATAAATTTGTTTTGGTTTAACACAAGAAGACAACTAACAATTTTAATTGGATAAATTTGTCTTGTTATTACACAATTAACAATTTCAATTGGACAAATTTGTTTTGGTATTACACAACTAACAATTCCAATTGGACAAATTTGTCTTCCAATTCCAAGAAAACACAAGACACAAATACCAATTTCAATTGGACAAATTTGTCTTCCAATTCCCAGAAGACACAAGAAGACAAAAACACCAATTTCAATTCCACTTGGACAAATTTGTCTTCCAATTCTTCCCACAATGGTCTTGAAATAACGGAAAATTGTCTATGAATTAAAAACAATACTAAAATAAGAAAAACATGTATGTGCGTGCTATTTTTGTGTGCAGATGTCAGGAATACTTTTTCGGGCTTCAGATAGATGAGGTAGTGGACTATGCTTAGCACAAAAAATTCCCAGTAGGAGCGAACACGTGTTCCTAGAACATGTGCGTACTAAAGTGCATGTGCGTTCTAGGAACATGCACGCATTCCTACTGGGAAAACATGAGCAACAATTACAAGTATTTCAAGTCACAAGAGTGTGTGCATGCTCTTAATGCAACATATTTAACATATATTATAGACCAAACATCTGTATGAATAAATATGTATAGGGGTATGGAGACAACTAGGACCTAAGGGATTAAGATTGAAAGTGTTTTGAAGAATAGAGAAATGGTTAGAGCATTAAGATGTGGGTGATGTGGGTGCAAGGGTTGTCGGCCTTTAAAAAGTGGCATATGCATAGTGCACTCAAGGCTCGAGTGTGGAGGGGGTGAAGGGTTGAGTACAAGTTATGCCTAGGATTAGATGCAGCGAAGGGGGTCTATTTCATGGTCTATGTCAAGATCTAGGTGATAGTCATTGTATAGGTATAGATCATGGTCTAATTCTAGTTCTAGCTCTATGTTGTGGTCTAGGTCATGGTCTAGCTCTAGCTTTAGGTCTATGTCATGGTCTACATCATGGTCACTGCATAGGTCTAAGTCATGGTCTAGGTTTTTCCATGTCTAGGTCTAGGTCTAGGTATTGACATGTCAAGGTCAAGGCCATTTCTTTCCTTGAGATGTAGGGAGGGTATGT
>SNQJ01S0024425.1:70333-93750 GCA_010110895.2 Picea sitchensis
ATGGGGAGGGAAAGAGAGGGAGGGACGAGGGAGAGAAATATATGGAGGGAGAGAGTTAAAGAGGGGGGATATAGAGAGGGAGTGGATGTGAGAGTGTGAGGCATGGCAAGGAAAGGTCTAGGTATAAGTCATGGTCTAACTCTAGGTCTAGGTGTAGGTCTTGACATGCCTTGCGAGGTCTAGTTATTGGCATGCCTTTCCTTCCTTACCAAGACTTTCCATGTAATGTACCACTCTTACTATTGTGCAAGAGTGTGGGAGGGACAAAGAGGAAGATAACTAGCGGAGGTAGAGAGTGGGTGTGTTAGAGTGTGGGAGGGAGAGAGAGGAAGACATAGAGGGGGGATATAAAGTGTGTGTGAGAGAGTGTGGAAGGGAGAGAGAGGAAGACAAATACGGGAGGTAGAGAGTGAGTGTGTTAGAGTGTGGGAGGGAGAGAGAGCTAGAAAAAGAGGGGAGGTAGAGAGTGAGTGTGTTAAAGTGTGGGAGGGAGAGAGAGGAAAACATAGTGAGGGTATAAAAAGTGGGTGTGCGAGAGTGTGGGAGGGAGATAGACGTAGACAAAGGGGAGAGGTAGAGAGTGAGTGTGTTAGAGTGTGGGAGGGAGAGAGAGGAAGAAAAAGAGAGAAGGTAAATAGTGAGTGTGGTAGAGTGTGGGAGGGAGAGAGAGGAAGAGATAGAGGGGGGATATAAAGTGTGTTTGTGAGAGTGTGGGAGGGAGAGAGAGAAAGACATAAAAAGAAATTAGAGAGAGTGTGAGAGGGAAAGAGAGGAATATAGAGGGGGGGTATAAAGAGAGGCAAATGTAGGAGAGAGGGGTAGATGTAAGAGAGATAGAGGAAACATAGTGGGAGGGAGGAGGGGGAAGATAGAGAGAGTGCGTGAGAGGGAGAGAGGGAGAGAGAAAGACAAAGCGGAGAGGTAGAGAGAGTGTGTGAGAGAGATATAGAGGGGGGGGTAGAGAGAGAGATAGTGAGAAGAAGGGGGGGTATAGAGAGAGTGAGAGGAAAGGGGGGATATAAAGGGAGATAGAGATAGGGGATGGAGAGAGAAAGAGGAGCAGAGAGAGTAAGATTGAGAAACAATGAGGAGAGAGAGAAAGGGTGGAAGAGAGAGGGGAGGGATGGACAAAGGTGCATAGGTAGAGAGAGAGAGAGAGAGAGAGAGAGAGAGAGAGAGAGAGTGGCATAGGGGGGAGGGGATAGAGAGGGAGTAGGTGTGAGAGTATAATTCATGGGGGAATTTATTATAAGAGAGAGAGAGAGAGGGATGGGGGAATGACTTATAAGAGCACGCGCGCATTATTAGGAATATGTGCACATTCCTAGAGAACATGTGTGTTCCTAGAGAGCGTGCACACTCCTAAGAATGTGCATGTGTTATTTTGAATTCAATTTTTTTTGGTAGGATTGTCAATGTGTATGCTGACTTGGTTGGATCAGATTTACGTTCAGGATGATAAACCCAGTGGTTCGGTTTGCAAATTGATAAAAACCTCCATTTTTGTGAATACCGCTCTATATCTCTATCTTTAAAATTATTTTTCTATAGTCTAAAAAATTGCTCATTGTTGACCAAACTATAGACATATATAGAGTCAACTATGTATATTTAAAATATATAATTTAAAAAAAATAATAATATTGCTTACTATTTTTAATCTATTTTTGTCTTCACATATATCAAAATCCTAGAATACATACCTCGCTTATTTATGCTATAATTTTTTGTCGACTTAACCATTTATTGAATGAGTTATATGCGACACTAGAGAAGACGAATACCAATGATGTTTAAAAAAATAAACGTTTTGATCATGTTAAGACCCTCTAATCCTGCACGAACAAAATACGTTGCAATTTCAGGAATATGTTGATTTTGAAAATTTAAAAAAAATATAAATTAATATAAAAAATTTCCAAAAAATACACGGAACAATAAAAATGGGTTCTCTACATTTATACAAGTTTTTGGAATGAAATTCCATCATTAAGGTACTCAACACCTGCACGAAAAAAAAAAAAAAAACATATACCTTATATTTTTGTGGAAAAATAAGGTACAATTGTTAGAAAAAATCCAATTTGACATAGTTATTCACGATTTATATGAAGAAAAGTTCTATATTCAAAAATCTAATTCAATTTACTATGTTTCATCTTATTACACCATATTCAAATTCATTGTAAAAGTACCTTGAATAATCCCTCCAAGTTAAAAGATTGTTGTTTTTCCAGGTTTACATTGCCACTAATGCATCATGATGGACCATAATTATCTTGCACTCACTGAGGCATTTTTTGATTGTTTGATACAAATATCCATGATGTTCATAATGATGAATGCAATGGATTGCGATTTTATACCCTTAGATCCCATCATAGAAACAAATTTACTTCAAACTCCATTATTTGTTGTAAAAAAAAAATCACGCACTTCATGGATGCAAGTTTTCAAGGCATGTATGGACATGGAAGAATACACATGAAAAATGTTCAACACAGGAAGTTTCATATGGGTTCATAAACATTTAGAGTGTAACCGATTCTAATTCCATATGTAATGCTCGAAAAAACAAATCTAACATAGTACGTTAAACACAAATTAAACATTGTAATTTGCAACCATTAATTAAGAAAATAAAGATAGATTAATTCTACATGCATAATTCACAAGGAGGAGATGTAGTGAGAGGATTACATGAGATTTATATATTTAAAGTCACTTAAATGTGGAGAACTTAGAACTATTATGCTCAAATATTTGATCGAGCCAACCACAAAAAAACTATGGGGGACGACTCTCCTCCCAACCAATCTCTCAGTGAACACAATTGAGAGCCAAGCATGCCCTCAATCAACTTTATATGCCAGCCTTTAATTCTTAAACTCAACATTTTCATTTAGCCAAAATCTTCCTCACTCCCCTCTTTTCCTTCATTAAATAGAATCCATCAATGCCAAAAGATCCATTAATTACAATTAGTAATTTATCTTTCATTTTCATTACTTTCCTTTCTAATATATTAGTTGAGCGCTAATTCTTCATTTATATTTTCCTTTAGTTACAATTAGTAATTTCTCTTTCCATTTCATTTCTTTCCTTATTAATATATTAGTTCACTACTCATTATTATTATCATGCTTTTATTATTCAAAACCTGAACAAAGCTTGGGATAAGGCTTTGATTTTACCATGATCAAGATAGTATATGGAAAGCATGGATCTTCCTATGACCTTCCTATTTTATAATTATTATGCACACTTTTGCATCGATACCACGGTGTCTAAAGAAAATCCTTATTAAATGCACCTCCCCTTCTCCCCTTCTTTGGATGATAAGAATGGGACGAAGGGAGTGGAAATAATCCCACGTTAAATATATAAATGGGAGTAGTATTGGTTGGGAGATTCTCACTAGTTATGCCACTATCTTTCACCATCTCCGCTCTGGAAAAACACACCCTCTCCATATGAAGGAATGGTCATGCTATGGCTTGGAATGAATCTCTTTTCCTTTGCTCCCCACGCTGCCCACTTCTCAAATGGCTCTTGGGGTCCCCATACTCCCACTAAACACCTTCTAAAAATAAGGCCTAGCTTCTTAAAATATAAAATAATATCCACATATAGAAATGTTGCAAGGTCAACATTCTAAGATCTTTCTCTTCAACAAATTTCACAAATACCATTCTTTTGGTTTTTTTATTTTTATTTTAAATAATTATCAATGAGGATCTCTATTTTTATTTTAAAAAATTATCAATCAAGATTTCTTATTTTTATTTTAAAGAATTATCAATGAAGATCTCTTCTCTTACATCCTTGATTGCTTTAGTGCCAAAATCTATGCATAATGGATAACTTGTGGTAACATTTCATAAAAACCTAAAATGATGGTTGATGGCATCATTCACAAAGTATTTGATGCTAGAGGGGCCAAGTTTTGGTATCTAAACCTTAACTATTATTAAATGGTAATGGGTAAAACGGTTTCTTGATTATTTGGCATAAAACATTTAAAAAAGGACGTTATGCACGCCACGTGTGTCATTAAATTCGAAAATCTACGGTTGTAAACAAAATCTTAAATGATGGTTGATGGCATTATTCCCAAAGTACTTGACGGTGAGGTCCAAGTTTTGGCATGTAAACCTTGACTATTCATAAAACGGTTTGTGGATTATTCGGCATAAACATTTAGAAAAGGATGTCAACGTATGTAGGCCACATGTGTCATTAAATTCGACAATATGTGGTCGTAAGAAAAATTTAAATTGATTGTTGATCGCATTATTCACAAAGTACTTGACGCTAAAGCAAAATGCCCCAATCTTTTGGTGTTTGCGATCGTCTTCGCCTTTAAATCGACGACAATTTCCTCGCTTTGGCATTAGTTCTACTATGTTATTACGTTTTCCTTTGAACTTGTGAAGTGATCAGGATGGCAAGTAAAACTGTTAGTTGCATGAATTTAAGGCTTCTAGTGAACAAGAAAAGTGGGAAGATATTGTATGCAAAGGCAGGAAAGGATTTTGTAGACACTCGGAATATACAGATATAATCACTTAAATCAACGAATTTAATAATTTGTATTATGATTTTGAACAAATGTTTTAGAACAAATTAATAATTTGTATTATGATTTTGAACAAATGTTTTAGAACAAATCGTCATTTAGTAGAATGTTTAACCTTTATTAAGTGAATTTCATCTCTTATTAAAAAGATGAGGTAGAAAACTTGGGCACCATGTTACTGATTCTGGAATCTTATTATATGCCTTGAGGATATTGCTGGACTTTGCTGTTACATTGAGGCAACGTTTTAAGTGTTTTGATTTTCTTTCCTAAATCTCAATATTCTTGCGTTTAATGCACCTCTTAACTTTTAATGCTCTGGCTATGACCATCAACGCCTTCACATCTCCATGCCAACTTTCTCTACAATCACAATTAGGGCATATGTTATGCTCGGGCTGTGACCGCCACCACCTTCACCTCTCTATGCCAAATTTTTTTGCAACTACAGTTTGGGCATATCTTTTGATTGCATGAAGTAAAAGATTTCCTGAGCACTAAAATGGATTTAGGATTCGAGTTGTGATTATTACAAGAGGTCAAAGAGTTACTTGGTTTGACAACTGGAAGCCAAGTGTTTCCTTCCCACTTTTGGTTATTCCACTATTCTTCCGCAGAAATACCATTACCAAGAATTTCCCAAAGATTGAATCCATCGTTAGAAACAAACATTGCAATTGCAATTACAAAGGGAGGCATCAAAATCTACAATATGATCAATAATTCATGCATGTGCGGATCATATAAATTGGTAAGACATGAATTCATGTATTGTGCGGATCATATAAAGTGGTAAGACATGAACTATGTATTGTATTGTGTCCATGATAATTAGCCTATTAAATTTATGGGCAAAGATTATTTAGAAAATTTCTTGTACAAGGTTTTGAAACGTCCAAAATTTAAAATACCAAAAAAAATGATTAACCAAAAATTGTTACAGACAGAAAGATAATTCTCCATATTCTTCATAGTTTGAAATTAGCGTTCTTCATCCTCTGGCATAACATATTTTTTTTATCAATGCCATGGAACCAGCATAATTTACTTATGATATTTCAAATAGCGAGGCGGCCCATCTCGTTTACTGGATAAACCATGTTTGGGTTGTTCGATGGTGCACTTCCCATGAAGGCTGGTTTCTCTAGCATCCACAATACAAAATTCCAAACCAGACAATGGACATTGAACTCGCTGGTACCATCCCACATTTGTGGACCTATACATCCATTCCACATGTAATGGAGAGTATAGATTTCACTAAATTCTTTTTCTACAAATCTTGTGAATTGTTTTTTATTGTTTGTTAAATATTTTTGTAATGGAGAGTATACATTTCATTAAATTCTTTTTTCTACAAATGATGTGAATTGTTTGTTAAATATCATTGCAGCATATGATACACTAAGGAAGAAAATTAGATAAGATAGGTGGATTCTACAACTAGCAATGTGTTAGGTGAGGTTAATCCATACAATACCATAGATCAAAAGCTTGAGTTCCTTAAACTAACATGGATTTTAACCAAGGATTTATTAATATCAAAAGGGATTCAAGAGAGAAGGATGTGAAAGTTTGAATTTTATAACTTTCCTTTCTCGATTCACGTCTTAAATCCTATTCACACTTATCATATTACTTTTCCATCCTAAACCATTTTATCCCATCCATTGAAGTTTTAGTGCGTATTCACACTTATCCTCTTTATTTTCCTTCCTAAAACCTTATCCCACCCATTATTTTGGGTAACCAACAAACAAGATAACTATTTTTTAATACGTTGATTGGTGTTCCACTCAAGTGAGTATATGTACCGACACTTGATTAGCCTAGTTCTTGAAGGAGCTCTACCTTTGGACTAGAGTGCACACTTCAAGACCCAAATATCTAGATCATTGACATTTCTTCGTCGAGGTGAAGGAATACATTTTCACTATCTATATTCTCAAGTGGAAGAGAATCCCATAATATGGAATTCAATATTAAACCAAGTTGGATGACTTATTGAATGAGAACGATTAGGTTGCAGCCTCTTCTTGTTAGTGGCAACTATGTTTGGTTTCAAACGTTGATCCTTTGGTACCATCCTTAGTGATTGAATGTTGAGGACTCGGATATGGGTGATAACGTCCTGATTTAGTGTTGAGGACTCGAATATTGATGTTAAGGTGTGGATAGTAGAATTTGCACTTCCTACCCCTATTAATGCGTTTTGTCTTATGAATGATTTATAACTTACTCATGAGTATCTTCAAATAACAATATAAGTTATCTTCCATATCTCATACTAGGTGTAGGATCCGATAATAGTTTTTCCTTTATAATTTTGGTTTTCTTCACCCCAACATAAAATAATAAATATTCACGCTTTTTAAGGTGAGGTTTTTTCATAATGAGGGAGAAAGAAGAATTTTACGCACAAAACACTCATACTATATTATTATTACCTCTACAAACCCAAATACAATACACCTATATAAGTGTGTTGTGAGATTCAACTTACTCCAAACTTGCATATGGAGGTTGAAAGAATATATCAACAAACCACAACCAATGCTAAAATAAACATTAATTCTGACACCCTTCCAATACTGAAATCACATAAAAGTATTTTTGGACTCTGATATCTTTCTAGTCTCGTCTTCATCAACATTTCTATCCACTTCTGAAATCTAGTAGACTACACTCTTTCTCACCCATTCATTCGAGCTACCACTTCATCAATTGAAGATACAATTGCTTTTGAACATCAATTACGTATTTGTAATGATCGATGATTCTTAACAAACTTCAGAAAATAATCTAGATACTGAATCATCCTATTGACATACTTCCATCTGTCGAAATACATAGCTCGTTGTAATCTCCAGTTATATAGGGATATACACTGGATGTTTCCAACAATCAATCATACAACCTAACCTTTTTACACATACAAAATCTCACAAACATAGGAATATAACCAATAACTGTTGTTCTTGGAGCACCGAACTACAACAAGAACCACCATCTTATAACATATTGTAGACATGATCAAACGAATGATGTGTTCTTATGGCATCGAAGAACGTCAAGAACCATCAACTTAAATTATGTTACTTTGTTCTATGATCACCTCTTCATCATATTATTACAAACATAACAATGCTAATACATTTATTAAAACTTAATATAATTGTATTCTTAAAATACAAATCCATTAAAAAACATAGCCAACCTTCCATGCCCTTGCACTCCACCTTTTCGTTTCTTTCAGATCAAGAAACATGTGACTGAAATTGACTAGTTGCACAACATTAATGACAGGTAAACAGATAGAATTTATCGTCGAGCCTTCCCTCATTCCTACCTACTTCTCTCCTATCATAATAAATGAACATTTACAAAGGAGATACGAGCTAAGATTGAAATATGTACAATCTATCCACACATTAAAGAGATTTCGATCTGTTAAGATCTTTTGGGGATGGCATCAACCTCCAAACATTCATTACTCCCTCTTTCTAATTTCAAAATTCAAAAATGCGCTTTCATCCTTTGGGAATCCGAATAAACTTCTTGGTGTGTTGGATGATGCATTGTCTTCCAACCTGTCTTCTTTGGGTCACAGATTTCTTCCACCACCAGTATATGTTATGCATCTTGCATTGGTACATATTAAACCAAAGTAGAATATAACGATGTTTTCTCCGGGAATATCAGAATGACAGATGTCGGGAAAGTGTTCATGCATAGGTTGAAGGAATCATGCCTTCAACATTTCAAAGAGAATCTACATATTCCATTCTCAAAGATACCCTTGCACCTTTAAAAAGAAGTCATCAATGACATGGAGACTAAATTTGGGATAGGTTGGTGAGTAAAGCAGATAAAAAAACAAATGACTCAAAATTGCAAGAGATTTTGTTGCATCAAAACGAAAAAGATAAAATGAATTTCTCTTGAGCTAAGGAACAAAATAAGGTCAATTGATGTAAGTGTGACATTATGGAAAGAGCTCATGAAAGAATATGATAGAGCATATGCACATAGGAAGTATAGTGAGGAGAGCATACACATATTTGAATTTTCGACACTAGATTATTTTAAATTCATTAAACAATTTTTGTATTTTACTGGTGCATAATTAAATTGAATTAGTGTATGTTTTAGGACAAGGCCACCGAAGGCTAGGATTACTTAAAATTTTATTTTGTCATAGTGGACGAACAAGTTCCAGAAACCTTCATGTGAAAGTTTGTAAGTCTCGAGACTATCTGAAATGATATTTTTTAAATTTTTTTAAAAGTAAATGAATTATATATAATATACTTTGCTTCAGTCATACAATGTCATATTTTGATAGGAGCAACAATATGGCCATTATCCATCACAATTAGACAATGATATGATACAAGAAAAAAGTCATTATGGATTTTGTTGTTGGATGGATAATGGGTATCGATAATTGAATTTGACTTAGTTGGATATTGTTATGTTTATATGGAGCTTAGTTGGATAACTTATGTGGAGCTTAGTTGGATAAATGTGTTGAGTTGTTTATTTATGTGGAGCTTGAGTCAGAAGGCTCTAGTGTAACTACATAACTTTTTTTGGCCCCTTTCTCTCTTTATCTTATAGGTCTTAGAAGAATGTGGTCAAATACAAAATGGCGTTTATATTGATCCCTTGTTTTCCTTTCAGGCATATTGCTTTTTTAATGGGGTTGGCAGGCATTGAATAACAAAGGACTAGAGTCCTCTAACTCAAATCCCCTATCATATTCTCGCATTCATCCTTCTTATTTGTTGGTGGGGTAAAGATAGAATGTATCTCTCCATTTTCAGCAAGTGGTGTATTTTAAGTGGATCTCATCCCCAGGCCTTTAGGTCTTTTATAAATAATTGATAGCTTAGATGGGCCTTGTTCATATTTCCCCATATCTTTGATGTCCTTGAAAACCATGGTTTGGATCATGGGAAATACCTTTTGTTAGGTTTAGTTTCTCATTAGAAAAGTACTTATGCTACTAAAATCCAACACAGGGGGTCAAATTTCAAAACCCCTATGTCGGGTGATTATGGGCACTTGTTCAATGGGGACCTTCCAGAACTTATGGAACTTAGTTACGTCACCCATTTTTGATTTTGTACCCTCAGACCAAATTTTCAATGTGTCCCACAGATAACCCGGGGAGGCAAGTTGCAACTTTCCATAACACACAAATCATTCCTTGAATCGACAAGCCGTAAGTTTTGTTGGGCTCTTAGAAATGGATTCAAGCTAGGGGGATCCCTCTCCTATGATTAAATGCATGAAAAGTTTTTAGAGGGATCTTTAGAACTAGGGTTTTTGCTCCTTGAAGCACAATGAAAATCCGACACATGGGGTCGAATTTCAAAACCCCCATGTCAGGATATTATGGGAACCGTGGTCACGTGGGAGTTGGATATACGTATATGGAACCTGAAACTTCGGTTAATAGCCATTTCGGTTTGAATTTGTGCCCAGGACAAATTGTCATTATGTGTCCACGAATGGATTTAGGAGGTGAGTTGTAACTCACCATAACACCCAAATTGTGCCTCGGATTGATGAAAATCCAGTTATGTTGGATTCCTAGCACCGGATTCCAGCTAGGCATATCCCTCTCCTGTGATTTTGTCACTCGTAAAAGTGTTTTTTTAGAGGATATCCTGAACTATGGTTTTTTCTCAGTGAGGCACATTGTGAATCTAGTATAGGGGGTTAGTTTTCAATACCCTTTTGTCGAATGATTGTGGGCATAATGGTCTCATGGGTGTTTTCTATATTGAACTTCTAGATCTTACAAAACTCAGTTGTGTTTCTCGGTTGTGATTTTGTGCCCTGGACCAAATTGTCATTGTATCCCTAAATGGCTTGAGGAGGCTAGTTGCAACTCACCATAACACACAAATCATGCCTCAAATGGAAGAACCGTCAGTTTCGTTGGAATATTGGCACCAGATTCCAGTATGGGGACCCCTCTCCAGTGATTTTGTTGCCAATAAAAGTTTTTGTTAGAGGATGCCCAACAGGGTTTAGCTTCTCAGTGAGGTACAATGAAAATATGGCATAGGGGGTCAAATTTCAAAACCCATGTCGGTGTTTAAGAACCCCATTCGCATGTTCATTGATCATATGGACCTTTCAGAGCTTATGAAACTTGATTCTGTCATCCGGTTGTGATTTTGTGC
The DNA here is from genome assembly GCA_010110895.2 of Picea sitchensis. Classification (NCBI taxonomy): domain Eukaryota; kingdom Viridiplantae; phylum Streptophyta; class Pinopsida; order Pinales; family Pinaceae; genus Picea; species Picea sitchensis. The sequence continues at coordinate 81,110 of SNQJ01S0024425.1, forward strand.
CGGGACAAAATTGTTGATATGTCTGTGAATGGCTTGAGGAGGCCGAGTTAGAAAAAATAATCATAGCATGAAAACGTGCCTCATATCGATGAAATACTAGTTCTTTTGGACTCTTGGAATCATATTCAAGCTAGGGGGATCCTTCTCACAATGATTTTGTATTAAAAGTGTTTGTTAGAGGATCTCTTGAACTAGGATTTATCTCAGTGAGGCACAATTCAAATCTACACAACGGGTATCCTTTCAAATACCTCGTGTTGGAGGGTTGTAAGTACCATGTTCATGTGGGAGATGGTCATACATACATCCTCGAGCTTACAAAACTCAGTTACACCACCCGGTTGTGATTTTGTGCCACCGAAACAAATTTTCATTGTGTCCATGATTAGCTTCAGGAGGTGAGTTGTAACTTTCCATAACATGCAAACTGTGCCTCAGATCGACAAATCGTCCATTCCATTGGGCTCCTAGCATTGGATTTATTTGGGAGACCCTCTCACGATATACGTGGCTTGTATTTTTTTCTTAGAGGATCTCAGGCCAGGGACACACTCAATGAAGCCTATTCTAAATCGGCATGGGGGGTTGATTTTCAAAACCCTATAATGGAATAGTCGATAATGAGCACTTGAGATCATGGTAGTTGTCCATATGCTTTCAAAGCTTACAAAACTCATTTAAGTCACCCGGTTGTGAGTTTGTGCCCCTAAACAAATTGTCATTATGTTCACGAATGACTTCCAAAGGTGAGAGTTTCAGCATCATAACACACAAACCGTTACCTCGAATAGATGTCCATGAGTTCAATGGACAGCGCCAGAACATATTCATCTAGAGGACCCCTCTCCTATGTTTTGTGTAAAAATTGCTGGTAGAAGTCTCTAGAGCGAGGGACAGCTCAATGGTACAATGCAAATCCGACACGGGGACTAAACTTTCCACATTATCCGGTGGAATTCAACTAAGGAGCCGTGGTCACATGGGTGTTAGCCATATAGACCTTTTAAGAACTTACAAAACTTAGTTACATCACCCGATTGTGCTGTGCCCCCGGAACAAAATTGTCATTGTGTCCCTAAATGGCTTAGGGAAGTGAGTTACAACTTGCCATAACATAGCGTACTTCGGATGCGATGAAACACCAGTTACATTTGGAATTATGGCGATATTCGATGGGGAACCCTACTGTGATTTCATTGCCGAGGAAAAGTGTTTTAGGATCTTTATACAAATAGACCTTAGCTTGAGTGAGGCACAATGCAAATCGACGGGGGTCAAATTCCGTCAAATGGGTGATTGTAGGCACCATGATCGTATGGGAATTGTTCATGAGACCTTCCAGATCTTACGAACTCAATTACAACGCTTGGTTGTGATTTTGTGCCCCTGGATGAAATTTTCATTGTGTCCCTAAATGGCTTCAAGAGGCAAGTTGCAACCCCCTATAACACCAAAATCGTACTTCGGATCGACAAAAATCCAATTCTGTTGGATTCTTGTCATCGGATTCCTGCTAGGGGGACCTCTCTCTTGTGATTCCATCTCCCATAAAATTGTTTGTTAGATTCTCTTTGAAACCAGGGTTTAACTTAGGGAGACACAATGCAAATCCAACATAGGAGTCGACTTTCACAATTCCGTGTCGGGGAATATTGTGGGCATTGTGGTCCCATGTGAATTGTCCATATGGACCTTCCGGATCTTATGAAACTTAGTGATGTCACCCGATTGTGATTTTTGTGCCCCGGACCAAATTGTCATCGATGTCCTTGAATGGATTTGGGAGGGTGAGTTGCAACTCAACATAACACATAAATCATGATTCAAATCGATGAAATGTTAGTTCTCTTGGACTCCCAACACCGAATTCCAGCTAGGGGGACCTCTCCTGTGATTTTTTCACCCGGAAAAGTGTTTCTTAGAGGATCTATAGAACTAAAGTTTAGCTCAGTGAGCTGTGCAAATCGGCATGGGGATCAGAATTTGAAATCCCTATGTCCGAGATTATGGGCATTGGTCATGCGGACCTTTGGAGCTTATAGAACTCGGTTACATTCCCTCGGTTGTGATTTTGTGCCCTTAGACCAAATTGTCATTGTGTCACTGAATGGCTTCATGAGGCGAGTTACAACTCACCATAGCATCAAACCATTCCTCGGATCGATGAAACATTGGTTTTGTTGGAATCTTGACACCATATTCCAGCTAGGGGGATCCCTCTTCTATCATTCCATTTCTTGAAAAATCATTTGTTTCATGATATCTTGGACTAGGGTTTTTTTCTCATTGAGGCATAATGCAAATTCGACATAAGGGGTCGACTTTCAAAACCTTTGTTTCAGGTGATTTTGGGCACCGTGGTCACATGGGAATTGGCCATCTACGGATCTTACTTGAACTTCTGAGAAATAAAGTTACATCTCCCGATTGTGATTTTTGCCCCTGACAAAATTTCATTGTGTCCTTGAATGGCTTCGGGAGGGTGTTTTAACTTACCATAAAAACACAATATGTTACTACCATTGATGAAACACCAGTTCTATTGGAATCTTGGCAATAAGTTCCAGCTAGGGGGAACCCTCTCCTATGATTCTATAGTCGGAAAAAGTGTTTTTTGAAGGATCTATGGAACTAGGGTTTAACTCAGTCAGGATTAATGCAAATCCGATATAGAGGTCAACTTTCCCAAACCTTTTTTCGGTTGATTGTGGGCACCAAGGTAGCGTGGACATTTCCATATAGACCTTTTGGATCTTACAAAACTCAGTTACATCTCCTAGTTGTGATTTTGTGCCCCCAAAACAAATTTTCATTGTGTCCCTAAACATCTTTAGGAAGTGATTTGAAACTCACCATAAAACACTAAATGGACCTCAAATGAATGAACCATCAATTTCATTGGACTCCTGACACTAGATTCCAGCTAGGGGGACCCCTCTCTTGTGATTATGTTTCCAAAGAAAAGTTTTGTTAGAGGATCTTAGGAACTAGGGTTTAGCTTCGGTGAGGCACAATGCAAATCCAAAATAGGGGGTCAAATTTCAAAACCCCCATGTTGGGTGATTGTGGGAACCGTGGTCACATGGGAGTTGGTCATATGGACCTTCCGGATCTTACAATACTTCGGTTGTGTCCCACAGTTTGTAATTTTTCCCTGGACCAAATTGTCATTGTGTTTCTAAATGGCTTGGGAGGTGATTTACCTTTCGCCGCCTTACATGCATCGTGCCTGGTCGACAAATGCTGGTTCTATTGGACTCCCTGTAGCAGTTTAGCTCTGAGGACCCCCTCTCCCTCCCCGATTACATCACCCATAAAGTGTTTTTAGAGGATCTATGGAACTAGGGTTGCTATCGGTGGGCACAATGAAAATCTGACATAGGGGTCAACTTTCAAGACCCCTATTTTGGAGATTATGGGCACCCGTGGTTGCCGGGGAATTGGTCATATAGACCTATCAGAGCTTAGAACTTCGAGTTATGTCACCGGAGTTGTGATTTGTGACCACATACAAATTTTCCTTATGTCCACACAGATAGCTTCAAGATGTGAGTTTACAACTTCATGCCTTTAAAATCATGCCTCCGGACCGATGATACCAGTTCTCTTGGAATCCGGCACCATATTCCGACTAGGGCCCCTCTCCTATGATACCTCCACCCATAAATGTGTTTTCTATAGGATTACTTAACTAGGGTTTAGCAGGTGAGGCACAATGCAAATCAGGCCACAAGGGTTCAACTTTCACAACTCCTATTACCGGTAAATTCAGACATCGTGTTCACATGGAAATTGGCCATATGGGCCTTCCGTAGCTAAAAGAACTTAGTTATGTTGCCCGATTGTGATTTTGTGCCCTAGACAAATTTTCATTATCTCCACGAATGGCCAGGAGTAGTTGCAACTATCCATAACATGAAAACCCTATCTCGGATAGACGAAGTACTAGTTGGTGTGCATACTAATTTGGCATGCACAAAATCCATAGGGAAAGGCAATGCAAAGCAAGAGTCAAGGTATTTGGAATAATGCGACAGAATACATTACCAAGTCAAAGTCATGGTAAGAATGACAATTACATGGCAAACATGACATTACCAAAGACAAAGGAAAGAGACAAAATGTCAAGGAAGACATGGTTTGTCAAGGAAGAGTCCATGGTTTGTCAAAAGGCAATGCATGGCAAAGTCAAAGGAAAAGAGACATATCAAAGGGAAGGCATGGCTTGTTAAGGCAAGGAATGGGAAATCTAGGCATGGAATTTCCAAGGCATGGCATGTCAAGGCATGGAATATCCAGGGCAAAGGAAAGGCATGGCATGTCAAGGCAAGGGAAAGACATGGCATGTCGAGAACAATGGCATCTCAGAGTCAGGAAGGCATGGCCAAGTAAAGAAAAAGAGACATATCAAGACGAGGCATGGCATGTCAAGGAAGGCATGGAATGGAAGGCAAGGGCATGGCATGCCAAGGAAGGGAAATAAATGTCAAGGCAAGACATGGCATCTGAAGGAAAGGCAAGGCAAGGCTAGGAATGGCATGTCAAGGGAAGACATGGAATGTCAAGGCAAGAGACGAGGGTCAGGAAGGGCATGGATTTTCAAGGAAAGGAATGGCAAGGAATTTCATGGCATGGTGTGGAAAATAAAGGCAAGGCATGGTGGAATTGCATGGAAAGGAAAGGTAATGCGAGGCATGGCATGGAAAGGAGAGCATGGCATATCAAGGAAATCCTGAGTGCGACATGTCAAGGCAAGGCAAGACATGTCGAGGAAAGGCAGCGGCTTTTCAAGGAAATGAATGACAAGGCTAAGCATGGAATTTTTTTATGATCTTTACTAACATTGATTAGAATTGTTGAATGTTTTTCATCATTGAAATGACATATTATCTATAGCTTATTTGAAATTTTATTGTGTATGTGCACTTTTATATGATGTAATATGATTATCGTTTCATTTCATATGTTGTAATATTAGATATAATAGAGAAATTAATTATTGCATGAAATAAATAATAGCTTTTCATTCCTAAATGTTTTGTTTTTGTAGAACAATGATCTTCTACAAGATCTGGATTATCCTCAACAAATAGATTTAGACCATGACGTTAGATTCACGATCTTGAGATGAGATGATGCTCATGATGACACATATATAGATGGAAATGATGTCGATGTCGATGTCAATGCAAATGACAATGATGATTATCATGATAGTCCTTGATACGATGGTGATATTAGTGATCATGATAGTGTCAGTATTGAGGTAGTTCTTGGTAGTAGCCAATGACATTGATCATATAGGCTCCATCATGGATCATTTGATATATTGTTATAATGCCTATTTCCATGGATTACTATCATATGTATCATTTTCCCGGTCTCAGGTACCATATTATTGATTTGTATCATTTTGACATGTTTCATGTTTACTTATATCATTTGGACATGACATTTCATATTATTGACTTGTATCATTTTGACATCTATCATTTATCATTTTATTTATATCATTTGTACATGGTGTATCATTTTGAATTATGTCGATTGTTGGACATATATTATTGATATACTGACATATATATTATACTTTCACCTATTTTAGTTATATATGATGATGATATTATCAATGGCCATTTCGTCAATTTTTATATAGTGAAAGTGGTTGATGATTTTTGGATCACGGTTATGCATTATTGGTTTTATTTACTTATCATGATGGATTTTTTCAAATTCACTTAAATTATTGATATTTGACTCACTTATTTTAATTATAGATGACGACCATGTTATAATAATTCTCTTGTTATTTTATACTCTTTTGGATGTTGTAAGATTCCTATGTTGATGGATAATATTTTTAATAAGTATAATGATGTTTTTGATTTGCATGGATGTTTGTTTCCCTAAAATTTATTTATAAATTTATCCTATAAATATTTCAAATGCATTTATAATAATATAAGTTATTTAAGAGACATGATATATGTAACTCTAATTAAATTGAAATAAAACATATTAAATTAATAGCTATAAGAAAAACAAGAAGCATTTTTGGAGCAAGAAACACTTGATTATTTGGATAACTAGGAGAGTGAATTAGTAATAAGCGTAATTATAATCCTTTTTTTTCTTAAAATATTTTATCAATGTAGAATTATTATCCAATAATGGCGGTAAGAAATAAACAATCACACACATACACGATTACACCCGATTGTTTCTGATGGAAACCAAATCGGGGAAAATATGATATTTTCTTATATATGTCTTGAAGAAGTCACAAATTCATTGGAAGCACCAACTTCTTTGTTTTCTAGCTGCAACAAGAAGGAGGCTCTAAATCTCTATATTTTTAGGCTACAACTTCAGGGAAGCTCCAGCTCCCCAATTCTCTAGCTACGACTAGAGGCTACGACCCCCAATGTTATCTAACTACAACCCGGTGGCTACAACCCGCGTGTCCTTGCCCAGATCACACGCCACCCTCAAGTAGAAGGTAGAATGATGGAACCAACTTTGTCACTATCCTTTGTGAGATATACCACTATAAGCACACCAATAAATCGAACCATGCATCAACCATGCATGGTTCAGGTTATTGTTTTAGGTTGTTTGGTATAGGTTGTATCAACCATGCACCAACACGTAATCAACTTGTTACCATAAACAAGTGCATCCAAACAGCCGCAAGTATGCTTGTACCAATCTTAATCAACTCTGCATCACAACTATGACTCATCAATATATACTGCTTATCATCAACTATACACATGCCTTGTATGTGTGCCAACTCATCAATACTTGTCTCAACCATGTACTCAACATGTACCACGGCCAAAGCCTCGTCAATTCCATCATCCAAATATTATTTAGCTGTAATATACCTGGTGTATATGATCACATTCACACAAACCTTCCTTAACTTTAAAACAAAGAGACCAGCATTTTCATCAAACTTTCTTTAGTCTCACGTGCCTAGTTTGGATTAGTCAACAACCCTAACTTGAAGTAATCATAACTTTGAAGCTGGAATGTATAAAGATCTTAAGTACATGTGTTCCTCAGTTTTTATGCAATTCCTCCAAGTGTCACTACTTCGGAACACGGTGAAAAGGAATTATAGAAAAATGACATACCTTCTTGAATTGACTTATTCTAGAGAGCAACCTTGTAGAAATTACCACACACAAAATATTTGATGAAATTATGTAAGCTGTTACAAGAATACCATAGACCATACTACCCAATACATTTTGTCTCACTTTAAAATTTGGATTTATTATAGAGAAGAAGTTTTGACGTTTTTACACGAAACACATGATTTTGACTAGTTTGAATTTGGCCGCAAACCTATTTTCCACGATTGCTCCCAAATAACAATGATATGAGATGAATTTTTTTTAAAGATGCCCGGATATGTTTTCTCATTTTCATGAAATTTCCACGAAATGAATCATTATATATAAAAATTATAAGCGAAAATGGTGAGATGACACGTAAATAACATACCTTAAACACCATGAAATAATTTATCCTTCCTTGCATTTCGGCCTTCTTTTATTCACCTTCATTCAAAATTCCAGTTTAAGATTTCCTTGGTTACCTCAGGACACATATCAATATTCAATTTCTCAAGTGTGATTCAAATGGAGAGCCTTTCCTCTTATTTATACTCTCAAGTAGCTTCCTTAAAAGAAGCTACTTCTGGGGTCCATGACCCACTTTCATTATTTTGGGGTTGGGTCCACTTCTAATTTCTCCATTCCATTTTATTGTTGAAACAATTTATTTTGTATTCACTTTGAATTATAATACACTCATCCACTTCCTTTATTATTTACCTTTTAAAATCTCTTAAACCACTTTGACTACTTTGACCTTTTGGGGCTTCTAGATGACATATGAGGTCCTCCAACCCATTAAAACCATAAATCTCAAACCATGAGGAGTTATGTGGCGTTCTACATACCACCAAATGGAATGACGTAGCCCGCTATCCATATAGAATGGTATTATCACGAAAATGTATCATAACTCATACCGTTACCCATCAAACAAACTTGGGTCCATTACCAGGCAAGGGATCTCAGCTTCTCGCTGGCCATAACTCTCTAATAAAGCGGGGAATTGTGTGGCGTTCACATACCACCAGTGATGAAAGAACTACCCATATATAGGATATTTTCGACAAAATCCACTTTCCTTCATCATTATTCCTGGTCAGCATGGGTTCTTTACACTCCACAAGCGTCTTCCAGGTGAGGGATTTCTAAGGGGACCACTTTGGAGTTCATCCATATTTACTTCTTATCAATCATGAAAAAAATATTGAGTCATATTTACATCAAATAATATTAGATTCATTACCCAAACCTTTTTCTGAGACTTTTCTTCAAGGGTTGAGATCAATGACAACCAACCTTAATCAACAATCCCCCTTTGGCATTGATGGCAACACTTTGATGCAATATTGAAATCATCACTCCATGCTCCCCTGGAACCATGCCTTTGTCCTCACGCATCTGATAAATCTTCTCCCAATGGAACCATGCCTCGTCTCTGCGTCGATAAATCTCCCCTTTGTCATCCAATGGAAAATGTATCTTTCCATCAGGAACTCTCCCACAATGAGAATTTCCTCTTATGGTTCTTCGTGTATATAAGACATTAAGTAAACATTCAAAGAAACATTCAAAAACATTCATTTTTGGAGTAGAAAAGGCGCTCAAGTCTTTGGCGAAGATATTCAAAGGGCTTCCATGGAAGTGGTTTTGAAGAGATGTCTACCACTTGTTCTTTTTGTTGCCCATACTCAACTTTGATGTTACGTTTAGCAGCCCTATTCCCATGAAAGGCGATGATTGGAATGTGCTTAGATCTTGGAGTGCATCCGCAGGGTTTTTAAGATATTGATGGCGTATTATCACAATATATTGGAATGTACTAATCATACTCAACCTGTATATCATCCCATTTTGTTTCATCAAAGAACTTATTATTTTAACATGTTGTTGTTGCAATATAGTCTTCCTTGGTTGTAGATAGAGACACCGATGATTGTTTATTGCTTAGCCATGATACCAAAAACTCACCTAAGTAGAGCGTTGCTCAACTGGTGCTTCATCGGTCATCAATACAACCTGTCACGCGTTTATTGTAGGCAATAAGTGATATATTTTTTCCTTTGGATACCATAATCTAAAATCTTTTGTTCTTGGGATATTTGAAGATCCTCTTTGCTAATACATGTCATTCCTTTAGTCTTTGCTTGAAATCGTGCCACAATCCAGCGCCTTCATTACATGCAGTGGGTGTTGTCACATATAGTAGGGTTTCAATCATTGACCTATATTGCCTCGATATGTAGACTTTGAATCATCTTTGTTCAACTTGTGGTTTCATGGGGTGATCAACTGGTTTGTAATCTTCCATACTGAACCTTTTAATTATTTCTCTGATATACTTGGTTTGAAATAAAAATTCCTTAGTTGCCCCGGTATCTAAAGTCCTAGGAAGAAGGATAGTTCTCTAAGTAATGACATTTTCGTTCATTTTGCATGTCTTCGCAAATTTTGTCTTAACACAATAAATGTCACTGCACCAAAAGAAATAATGTCATCAACATAAACTTCAATCGATAAAATATTACTTTGACTTACCTGATGTAGAGGTTATTGTCTGCAATTCCTTTTCAGAACCCTACACAACTGCCGGATATATCGGTCACGGGTACCATGCTCCTGGGAGCTTTGTTTTAGACCGCCTGAGACCTTCTTTTAATTTACGCACATAGTTTTGTGTTCTCGACAATGAAATCATACCTGGTTGTAACGATGTAGACTTCTTCTTCAAGTTCCCCATTCACAAAGATGATTTTACGTCCATGGTATACTTTAACATTTTTGGAACGTGCATAAGCTAAAGAGTAAGCAGTTAGCTTCCATTAAAACGGTGGGGAAAATGTCTCTTCAAATTCGATTTCTTCAATCTATGCATCCTTTGGCAATCTGAAAAGCTTTGTTCCTTGACACATCCATCTTCTACGTTCAATTTATTCACGAAACCCATTTTAGTTTCGATCCACATTGTTTTTCTTTGGTATTGGAACCAATTCCTAAGTGCCATTTTTCACTATTTGATCCTATTCTTCATTCATGGCCTTTATTTAGAATTTATCATTGTTGGCTTCTTCAAGACAATTTGGTTCAATTGTAGATAAGGTGCTAGGTGTGTTTGTTGGTGAACGGATTTTTTTCTTCTAGTCTCAACTCGTACATCTTTGTTTCCAATAATATCTGATACGAAGGATGATTCTTCTATACTCATTTTATAGATGTCTTTGGAGATACCTATTGAACTTTATTTTCTACTTATTCAGTTCTCTTCATCGCATCTTCCTCTTCTTCTTCTTAAAAAATTGTTTCATTGATGTGTTTTCTTCTTCCTTTGAGTCAGTGCGCCTATTTCATCAATTACGTTGATGCTCTCCACAGCTTTGTTTAATCTTAGATTGTAACACTTGTATGCTCCTTGTGCCAGGTAACTAACTAGTATTCCTTTGTCCACATGAGTCAAACTTTCTCATTTCACCATCTTCTCTTTTGATGTAGCATTTGCTTCCAAAACTTCTGAAGTGCTTCACATTTGTTGGATCTTCCTTTTCCATAGCTCGTGAGGAGTTTTGTCGGTGTTGTTTATGAGCATTACTCGTTTTGAATGTAATTGTTGTATGCAACGCCCGTGTCCAAAATATCACATCAACTTTGAATCCATTATCATTGTTAGAACCATTTCTTATGTCATGTTCTTTCTTTCAACAACTCCATTGTTGAGGGTGTCTTAGCGATGAAGAATTTCCTTTTTATTCCGTGATTAACAGGTGAGTGTAAGTTCCGCTTTGGGGTGGATTCTCCTCCATTGTCGATCTTATGCATTTGATTCTTGAATCCATCTCATTTTCAATATACATTTCCTTGTAGCTCTTGAAATTTTCAAATCTTTATGATTTGTTCTTGTGAAGAAACTCTGAGTCATTCTTGTATGAATAGACTAATAACATGAAATTATCTCTCACCTTTTAAGCTAACTTTTGTTGTATTTGGTCCAACTAGGTGTTTATGCAATTCGATGGTTTTGTTGTTGAATATTCCTTTGATTTGGGCTTGGTCTTTGTTTTCTTTCCTTGTTGACAATGCTTGCATACAATGTTTGTTGGCTTTTACGCATGATCTCGGGCATTTTTCTGACTGCTTCTCTTTTGCCGGCTTTGACAAGGTTATCAAAATGCATGTGACCCATTCTTACGTGCCATAGCCAACAATCTTCCTTTCCTGAACAACAATTTTCATTTTCAATTTAAACCCAAACACATATATGTTGCTTGAGTTATTGCAAATATAGCGATAATTTCCTTGGACCTTCTTTTAAAGTATCCTCACACTTTTATGAATTGAAAGTAACTTTATGACCTTGGTCACACATTTTGACTCCTCTTAAAGATTATGTTTCATATCTTCTACTAGTAGAACATTTTACGCCTTTTCATTCTTGTTCCCAATTAGGACTATGCATTTTCCAATGATTTTGGATGAATCATCATTTCAAAGGATCTTGATCCATTTGTTTCATTTATTAATGTAAGAAACTTGTCTCTATCACTTGTCATGTGTTTTGAACATCCACTGTCAACATACCAATAACCATGTTTTCTTCTGTTTTTGACTTGTAGAGATTATTGCATTCTTCATTTGCTATACTAATGTTGATTTCTTATCCATGTGTTTCTGAGGGTTCTTGTTTGTGACTCTGTTGAGGGTTCTTTGGGAGGGACTGCCATTCTGCAATTTTGGTCATGTGTCAAAATTGTTACATTTAATAGCATTCCACTTCAGTGCTCAAAGGATTCATAACCTGTTGCTTCTTCTTTGTTTTTCACTAGGTATTCTTGAATAACCTTTTCCCAATTCAGACTATGCATTTTCCAATGATTTTGGATGAATCATCATTTCCAAAGGATACTGATCCATCTATTTCATTTCGTAATGTAAGAAACTTGTCTCTATCACTTGTCATGTGTTTTGAACATCCACTGTCAACATACCAACCATGTTTCTTCTGTTTAGCTTGTAGAGAGATTGTGCATTCTTCATTGCTATACTAATGTTGATTTCTTATCCATGTCATTTTCTGAGGTTCTTGTTTGTGACTCTGTTGAGGTTCTTTAGGAGGGACTGCCATTCTACAATTTTTGGTCATGTGTCCAAAATTGTTACATTTGTAGCATTCCACTTCAGTGCTCAAGGATTCAAACCTGTTGTAACTTCTTCTCTGTGTTTCACTAGGTATTCTTGAATAACCCCTTTGTGTATGGCTCTCAAAGTAATTATTGTTCATGTTGTTAGCTCTGCAATTTACAGATTTATGTCCAAAATTATTACAGGCATAACATAAACCAAAGAATATAGTTTGATACCTGGTTGTTGAAGATCTTATGAAAGGAGGTGCTCTTATGAATCCTTCTTCTTCTTAAGGCATGTCTGTTTGTTGTTGATTCTGAAATCTGAATCTTCTCGGTGGAGGAGTGTCTCTGTAATCTTCCTTGTATATCTTTTTATCCCCTTTGATTGTTTATGCATAAA